>UESW01002043.1:0-12790 GCA_900491605.1 Calamus simplicifolius | reverse complement strand
AACGACACCCCAGCTCTGGGCTAACAACTCCCTAGCTCTAGCGTGGCGACACCGAAAGGCGAAATCCTACGACATCCCAGTGCTCAATTTACGATATCATATATGAAAACTTAAAAATTGTGAAGTAGAAAATGTATAAATATGAATAAATCGAGGACACCCTTGTTCTAAATATAAAATTTGTGCATTTGCATTAAATCTGAATCAGTGTTAATCTGAATAAATTACATTCAATTTTCATTCAAAGAAGAATTACAAAATTAAGAATATTTTTCGACAATGTCGTTGATCTTTTTGTTCAGGCCCTCGCTCAATATCGTCGCAGCTAATTGTTGTCGGTAATCTCTGACTTCCTCATCCATGAAATCCATCTTCATATCAGGATTTCATCGAGCAAGACATTCCATGTATCTCAGACAGTATAGGCCGCAATCCAGCGATCCGGTCGGTTGGCTTGGGCAATCCGAAATCTCTTCCATCGGCTAAGTCATCGCTTCCTCCTTATCGCAGTAGATATGGAATATGTGGCTAAGAATTGTATGCCAATTCTTTGCATTGGTCTTGTACTTGGGGTTGCATTTTAATGAATTCAGGTGCATGAACACCTTTCTTTCCATGTCGACAGCAACTAAATGCCAGTGTGAGTTATCGGAGTTTATTATGGTGAAAAGAAACCGGAATTGGGCCTTATCTTCATCGATACATTGTTAAATATCGAGGCCCCTGATGTTCCAGCGAGTTCATGAGCAGGTGATGAAGAAGTCAGACACAGAGTGGATACAAAAACTGATGCAAATATGCACTTATGGTATGGTCCGGATGCTCTGTCCAGTTGCGCATCAGAAACTCCTGGCCGGCATCAATTATCTGCCAACGCAATGTAAACCGATTAATATAATTCTAAAATCAATAACTAGAAAAGATTTCTTGATATACTTACATCATCTATTATCATTTCATTGTTAATGAGATCTTGAAGACTTTTCCTTGTTACAATGCCACCTAACATATTGGTGTAGATGATCTCGTCGGTTAGTCGTTCGCTCAAAATTTTTAATAATAATTTGGTCATCTTCGACCGTTGTGTTGGGCTTTGACGTGCCCACTGTCTTCGCCGACTTTTTAGGACGGGTTGTCTCATAACAATCTCCGACGACCTTGGATGCATTACGCTTCCTCGGCTCTTTTTTAACCCTCCTAACAAGCGAAGGCACTCCAACGATTTCTATGTCCATATCATCACCCTTTGGCGCAGGGGTGCCAAGTTTATTATCGGATTTGGACTCCTCTTTATTTTCATTCCCATGCTCTATTTTATCATCCAATGAATCCCCTCCAATCTCTTCTCCTCTGCTTTTGCATTCCCGTCTCAGTTGGACACTCGGATGAATGGTCCTCCTCCACCTTCTTCTCCTCACTATTTCCATTACATGCTCCCGGAGGACCAACTCCAAGGAATGCCCCTTCTCTGTTTCCCGTCTCCCTTGTCCTCCTCATTTCTTGCATTACTTTCCTTTCTGAGCAGTGAACTGAGGAGGCTCTCAGCAATGGACAGCCTGTGCCTGACATCATCGAGTTGATCCTTAACGCACTCCAATTCAGTCCTCAACTTGGCACATCCTGCGCAGCTATATGTTGGTTGAGGGGCGCAGCTATATGTTGGTTGAGGGGATGCTACTATCTGCTGAGTGAGAAGCCAACGCTCTTCTGACAGTGGTACAGTAGCTCCCTCCATCTGCAAAGCAAGATGATAACAAATTAATATTAAGTGAAAATATTGACACATTAAGTTGAAAAATATGGTCAGAGCAATGGAGCAATGTACTAGCTTACCAAGTCGTGAGGTGCAAGTCGGTAACCCGAACCGACTGGATCTTCATTTGGTGGTCATACTTCAACAGCCAGGGCAGTTTATCAGGATATGCCGGTGCTCGCATTGATGTATGCTCGAGGAACCATGCCTGAACATGATATTTTTTGGGTATTAAATAATGTAATATTAACAAAGAAATTATACTAAGAATACTGTTTCTGCATCTCAATAATCCTTACCACTAGTGCTGCCGAGCATCCGAACAGGGTAGGCTACCTCCTAACTTTTTTTGCATTCTTTGAGTGGACCGGCTCCTCGGAACGCAAGCAAGCAGCTATTTTTGGGAGAGCTAGAACAATCAACTCCTTCAATGTCGAAGCCCAGTCGATGCTATCCAGTTGACTTAAGTCATCCAAGTGCTGGATGAGATACTGTGGACATCTCTGATTAGACTTTGGAGCAAAAAACATGGCCAACATGTAGGCGATCCAAAGTCGGACGGTGTCCTCAACATCCTCCTGTGCCTTAGATGATCGGAGTTGAAATATTAACTTCTCCAAACCTTCTTGACGAAGATCTAAACCCTGGCCAAAACGTCTGAACAACCTTCTGTTGAACAATTGGCTGGACGTGTCGATCTTCTTCTCATGAGCTGGAAGACCCAGAATCAGTGTGACTTCGTCGGCACTGAATAAAACTGGCTTTCCACAAAAATGAACTCGTCGCCTCCATTGTGACATCTTATGATGTTTTCTAGCAGTCGCCCGTCGATTGTGAACATCTGCATGTCGACGAAGGCACCAAATGGGGTCCTTCGAATAAGTTTTGTATGCCGTCTAGTGAACCCCATCTTCCAAACCTTCTGAACGTATACGGCCGCCTGCAACTATTCTTAAACAGCTGGGAAGCCTTCACTGGGGACTGGAACAATTTTCATGTCAACTGAAAAGGGAGTAAGACATAAGACATACTTGTCAGCTCGGTGCCATTATGTATGTGATAGGTGTCATGAAATTTTAAGGAGGATGTCATAATATTTTAACATAGGGATAAACATACCTGAAGGAGCCGCATCCTCATTCGAATGAAGAACGATGTCCTTGCTTTGTTCCACCATTTTCTATGTCTGGTTCTTCCTTGTTCGTGGTCTTCATCCACAAATGAAAGCACTCATCTCCATGAATGAAGTAGATGGAAGAAAGAACTATGGAAGAAATTTAGGACACCAGTGGATTCTCGAGCAAGAAATGAAGGATGGCTTCTCGAGCAACAGACGAAGGACCTCTAGGGTTTATGCCGACCTAGAGAAATACGAATGGACACCAGGATCGCCACGATCACATCACACTGATACGCAAACCCATAGGAACTGGCCGCATTTTGCAACTTTTCTCGAAAAGATGACATAGCTGAGTTACTAGGGTGTCGTCGAATTACTACTAGGGTGATGTCAAAATTCTCGCCTTGTTCAATATATCGTAGTGGTGTCATAAGTTTATAACAAGGGTGTCGTAAAGTTTTAACAGGGGTGTCGAGAACGGGTGTCGCGGGGATTCTCTCATGTCAGTTATATAAGCATGGGTGTCGTAAGCACGGGTGTCGTCGCCTTAAAGCTAGGGTGTCGTGAGATTTCAACTGGGGTGTCGCAAAGGATTTTCAGCCGAATTCATCCAGGGGTGTCGCGGGGATTCTCTCCGTGGTCAGTTTTAAGCACGGGTGTCGTCGCCTTAAAGCTAGGGTGTCGTGAGATTTCAACTGGGGTGTCACGAAGGATTTTCGACCGAATTCAACCAGGGGTGTCACGGGGATTCTCTCCGTGGTCAGTTTTAAGCACGGGTGTCGTTGTCTTAAAGCTAGGGTGTCATGAGATTTCAACTGGGGTGTCGCGAAGGATTTTCGGCCGAATTCGACCAGGGGTGTCGCGGGGATTCTCTCCGTGGTCAGTTTTAAGCACGGGTATCGTCGCCTTAAAGCTAGGGTGTCATGAGATTTAACTGGGGTGTCGCGAAGGATTTTAGGCCGAATTCGACCAGGGGTGTCGCGGGGATTCTCTCCGTGGTCAATTTTAAGCACGGGTGTCGTCGCTTTAAAGCTAGGGTGTCGTGAGATTTCAACTGGGGTGTCGCAAGGATTTTCGGCCGAATTCGACCAGGGGTGTCGCGGGGATTCTCTCCGTGGTCAGTTTTAAGCACGGGTATCGTCGCCTTAAAGCTAGGGTGTCATGAGATTTCAACTGAGGTGTCACGAAGGATTTTCGGCCGAATTTGAACTAGGGTATCATGGGGATTCTCTTCGTTGTCAGTTTTAAGCATGTGTGTCATCGCCTTAAAACTAAGGTGTCGTGAAATTTCAACTGGGGTGTTGCAAAGGATTTTCGGCCGAATTCCATCAGGGGTGTCGCGGGGATTCTCTCCGTTGTCAGTTTTAAGCACGGGTGTCGCAGCATTGGTACTAAGGTGTCGCAGTATTTGGCTTCCCCACACTCTCTTCAGTAATGGTTTCTGTTCAGAGGGGGGCAAATTCACCTGGGGTATTTGCTGCCATTCGCTTTTATCATGTTGAAACCCACGACATCCTAGTTCAAAACCCACGACACCATAGTTCAAAACGTTAAGACAAAGCATTAGTTCAAAACCCACGACACCCTAGTTTTTTATCGTCAAGCTCATAAACCACAACAACCTCATAACGAAAGAATGTTTCGTGCTGCGGACGATATTTCTCCATAAGTTTTTGTACAAAGACTCCAGTAGCCAGGTATTCCAGCCTGAAGCTGAAATATTTTCTTTCGATCGGGGCTCAGGATCTTGCTCAAGCCTTGGACTGATTCCTTAGCATCCGAAAGCCAGAGCGAGGGGGAAGAAAGAGTTTTTCTTGCACAGATGAAATCCAACATAAAATGGCGATAGAATGGAGGGAAAGGGCATTTTCGTCTGCACGCTATTTTTAAAAAAAGGCGAAGCGCTTTTCATGACCGTCACGATCAGAACGTAATATCGTAGCAGAGTTATACCGTCCGGCACGTCATCCACGTAGATCTATATGGACTAATCAGAAGAGGCGGTGCAGCCAACGTAGGACTTATTGCATCGGGGGCAGTGTACAAAAACTTTTCCTTTTTTTTTTTTTCTTATTCTATCCACTCAAAAGAATCGGCTGGAAGAAATTTTATTATTATTATTTTTTAACGCCATGTTCCCTGAAACTCAAAAGGGAATTCCTCCGATTGGAAAATTGGGCGTTGGGATGACATAGTGGGATAAAGGAGCTGGCTCTCTTCCGTTTCAAGTCGAGTGAAATTTATTGCATGAAAAATTACCGTGGAATTCCATCATGTGGGGCATTAATGTGGTGTTGAAACTTCCCTTTATGAAATCATGAGCGTTACACTCACGATGGAGTTTCGAAAATCATGGATTCCATCCGTGAAGAGTGTTGGGGAAATAATAATAATAATAATAATAATAATAATAATAATCCCTTAGGGACTGTTTGAAAATTACCACAAAGCAAAGTCTTGGTTCAAATCATCTTTTCTATTATAAAGATAACTTTGAAACAGATAAGTTTTGATATGGATTCGAGCTAATTTATACAGAGATTTCAACCAAATTTTGATTAATGATATTTTTATGCCTAATAAATTTATCCATTATTCTAAATTAAACTAATTGAAAACAAGATATCACCAAAGTGGCTCTCTATGGTTCATAAAGGATGTTTGATGTTATATATATATATATATGTTATGCGAGTATTAGTCGGTTGGTCGAACTACACATACTTGTAATGGTAAATACGTAATGATTATAAGGAATTAATAAGTTGTTCCAAAGAAAATATATTATTTGACATGCATTATTGTTAGTGTTTGATCATTACAAAAGAGTACCATTAGCTGTTAATATTACTGTCCAAAAACTTGATATTAATGTTGTACGTATTTGAGATATGATTTACCATTATATGTATGTTCATGCGAGTATTAGTCGGTCCAAAAGAAGGTTAATGCTTGGTAAATACGTAATGATTATAAGGAATTAATAAGTCAATCCAAAGAAAATTTATTATTTGACATACATTATTGTTAGTGTTTGATCATTACAACAAGAGTACCACTAGCTGTTAATATTACTGTCCAAAGACTTGATATTAATGTTATACCTATTTGAGATAGGATTTACCATTATTTAATTTGTTAATATTTGGTATTAATTATTTATACGAGCATGTTATTTATGTATTGCTTTATTTTCTTTACAGCTAATGCTGTTACTATTTCTGTTAACCTCAATTCAGTGCCGGTTCTTAATGACACTAACTTCAAGGGCAAAGATAAAGGCAAGAAAAGAAAGAATAAGACCGCTAAGGGTCCAGCAAAGAAGAAATAAAATCAAGATAAGGACAGTTATTTCTTTTGCAATAAGCCTGGACATATTAAGAATAAGACTGCTAAGGGTCTAACAAAGAAGAAACAAAATCATGATAAGGACAATTGTTTCTTTGGCGATAAGCCTGGACATATTAAGAAGGAATGTTCAAGTATCATGCATGGCATGAAAAGAAAGGTACATTTCTTAATTTGGTCTGTTCTAAAGTGAATATAGCTCCAGTACCTAAAAACATTTGGTGGTTAGATTCTGTGCTACTACTAGCATTAGTGTTTCAATGAAGGATTGCCTGAGCTACGAAGGCCAACTGATGCTGAAAGATGCATTTATGCGGGAGATAGCAAGTCGATAGATGTGGAGGCAACTGGGCATTTTAGATTGTTATTAAGTTTGGTTACTATTTGGATTTGAAAGATACTTTTATAGTACCGTCATTTAGACGGAATTTGGTTTCTATTTCAGCTTTGGACAAATTAGGATATTATTGTTCGTTTGGAAATAGTTAGTTTAATCTTTCGTTAAATTCAAATATTATTGGAACATGTTCTCTTATGGTGTATGATAATTTATATTTGCTTGATACTATTGCTTCTTATAATGAAACCCTGAATATGGAATTACGAGGTACTAAGCGTAAAATTTGCAATAAAAATTCAGGAACATTATGGCATAAGCGCTTAGGTCATACTCTAGAAATAGAGTTGAACGACTTATGTCAGATGAAATTTTGGATTCTCTTAATTTTATAGACTTCAATGTATGTGTTGATTGCATTAAGGGCAAACATACCAAAACAAAGAAATTAGGTGCATATAGAACTATGAAAGTCTTAGAGTTGATACATACGGATATTTGTGGACCATTTCCTACACCTTCTTGGAATGGTCAACAATATTTTGTATCATTCATAGATGATTATTCAAGATATGCATATCTATTTCTTATTCATGAAAAGTCCCAAGTTTTGGACGTGTTCAAATCATTTAAAGCTGAGGTTGAGCTTCAACTTAACAAAAGGATTAAAGGAGTCAGATCTGACCGTGGTGGTGAATACTACGGTAGATATGACGGTTCAAGTGAACAACATCATGGACCTTTTGCTAAATACCTAGAGGAATGCGGAATTGTCCCATAATATACCATGCTAGGGTCACCTAGCATGAATGGTGTAGCTGAAAGACGTAATCGCACTCTTAAAGATATAATAAGGAGTATGATTAGTCATTCAACCTTACTAGAGTCACTATGGGGAGAAGCACTAAAGATAACAGCTACATTCTAAACAAAGTACCAACTAAAGTAGCTGTCAAAACACCTTATGAGCTTTGAATAGGATGAAAGCCTAGTCTAAAGTATTTTCATGTTTGGGGATGTTCAGCTGAGGCAAGGCTAATAGGCAACATAAAAAGAAATTGGAATCTAGGATAGTAAGTAGCTACTTTGTTGGATATTCTGAGCGATCCAGGGGTTTCAAGTTTTATGATCCCAAATCAAGGATAATTTTTGAGATGGGAACTGCAACATTCTTTGAGGATATTTAGCTTGGGGGGAGAAATAAAGTTAGAGACTTTGTCTTTGAGGGGAATTAGATCCTACTACTCTTATTGAAGAGAAGTTGGTTTCTATTCCTATAATTGCTTTTGATAATGAGCAAGTTTCTGTTCCTCTCATTGATCATGTTGCAATTCCAGAACAACAAGAAATTATTATTCAACCCTTAGAGGTCTAAACTCAACAACCTTAAGAATAAGTGCATCAAGAACAAGTTCCTTTGCGGCAATCCACTAGAGAAAGAAAGAATGCTATTCCATATGACTATATAGTTGTTGGCTCTAAATTGATTTTGATGATTACAAAATAATTAAGTAAGGACTAATATGTTTATTATGGAGACAAAGATCTATGCAGAAAAATGTAGCTGACAAAAGAATGCTTTTCAATGAGCCTCATGTCCCTTGTTGCGTTAAAATTGCCTGATACTTCTTCCTAGCCGTGCGGTTCTTCAAATCAGTTAACTAGACATTTCACCCAGCTAACTAGGATGGCATGCAACCCCTTCTTGGCTGAACACTTGATGGAAATGGCTAACTGGGCTCTTAGTCCAGCTAGCTGACAGGTTGACTTCCTTCTCTGGCCATGTGATGCTTGAATATAGCTAACTGAACCTTTAGTCCAGCTAACTATATTACTATGCATCCTTCTCCTGGCCGTGTGATGCTTGAATATAGCTAACTGGACCTTTAGTCCGGCTAACTATATTGCTATGCATCCTTCTCCTAGCCGTGTGATGCTTGAATATAGCTAACTGGACCTTTAGTCCAGCTAACTATATTGCTATGCATCCTTCTCCTGGCCGTATGATGCTTGAATATAGCTAACTGAACCTTTAGTCCAGCTAACTATATTTCTATGCATCCTTCTCCTGGCCGTGTGATGCTTAAATATAGCTAACTGGACCTTTAGTCCAACTAACTATATTGCTATGCATCCTTCTCTTGGCCGTGTGATTTTTAAAAATATAGCTAACTGGACCTTTAGTCCAACTAACTATATTGCCCTGCACATCTATCATGGCCGTGTGATTTTTGAATATAGCTAACTGGACCCTTGGTCCAGCTAACCATATTGCCCTGCACATCTATCATGGCCGTGCGATTTTTGAATATAGCTAACTGGACCTTTAGTCCAGCTAACTATATTACCATGCATATCTCTCTTGGCCATGTGAAATATTGGATTAGCTAACTAGACCTTTGGTCCAGCTAACTAACGGTTTGCTGCTCTTCTTCCTAGCCGAGTGGATTCAAGGATTCACTAACTAAACCTTGTATATAGCTAGCTAACAGAAAGTGTTTTAGTTCTGGCCGTGTGATGGTTGATTATAGCTAACTGAAGTTCTTTTTCAGCTAGCTAATGGAAGGGAGAATCCTCTTATGGTTGTGCTCTCTTTATGTCTAGCTAACTAAACTTTCAAGTTCAGCTAGCTAATGGAAGCTGAAATCCCTCTTTAGCCATGCTCATCATATAGATAGCTAACTGAATTTTTATCCAGCTAGCTAACAGAAGCTGATCTTCATCTTTGGCCTTTCTCTAGTTAACTGGATCTTGTGTCCAGCTAACTAATAATGAATAAAAACAACTGGATGTGCTCTCTCTCTCTCTCTCTCTAACTGAGTTCTATTTTTAGCTAACTGGCTTCTGGTTCTTTGAAGAAATGGCTCTCTCTCTCTCTCTCTCTGAGTTCTATTTTTAGCTAACTGGCTTCTGGTTCTTTGAAGAAATGGCAGAGCTCTTTCTCCTTCAAATGGATAATAGTGCATTCAATGCTCAAGGAAATGTTTTCAACAGCTATCTTCTCTTTCGTTTTACTTTCCATTAATTTCGATTAAGTCTAACGGATATTTTTGCAGATCAAATGCTTTAAATAGCTGAGTTCAGAAGAAGAAATGGGAAGCACACAAGAAAGAGAGAGCCATTATTGCATATATTCGTGGTTGTTGAAAAGAAGCTCTGTGTTGAAATCAAAAAAGCTTGAAGATCATTTACTGCTCATCCCTATTGAATCATTAAAGCTTCCACAAGCATTCAAAGCTTCAGCTACTTCAAAGAGTTTCATTTATTGTTGAGGATTATCTACAAAATTATAACGTATTTATCTTTGAATATTTGCTCATTCTAGGAGCACTCTGTTCTTAATCTCTTCTGGTCATATTCTATATCTTGCAAAAGGGTTAGGTTTAACCCTTGGTTGTTCGGCTTCCTTATGCCGTGAAACAAGCGGACTAGCCTGGTAAGGCTAGGGGTTTGGCTGCCTTGTGCTGTGTAATAAGAGGACTAGCCGGGTAAGGCTAGGGATTGTAACGTTGGTAATACGATTGGAGTAAAATTTACAAAGAGTTTTTGGGGAGTGGACATAGGTGCTGGGTTGGCACTGAACCACTATAAAATCTTTGTGTTTGATTGCCTGCATTATTTCTGCGATATTGTTGTGTTCACATCACTACACTGCTGCCAATTAAAATTTGATAAGCACATATCTATGCAATTAATTTTTAAATGCCCAATTCACCCCCCTCTTGGGTTGCTACATCTGGGCAACAAGTGGTATCAGAGCAGCGTGCTCCTGATTTCTTTTGCTTTAAATAGCTTGGAGCCAAAGATCATTAGCAATCCAAATGTGATCTATTTTGACTGAGAAACAGTTAACTAATAGACCACCTTTGTTCAATGAAACAAACTACACTTATTGAAAAGTACGTATGAAAATTTTTATACAAGCACTTGATTATGATCTATGGGGAATCATAATTAATGGACCTCACACACCCACCATCAAGACTAATGGTCTTGACATCCCAAAACCAGAATCGGAATGGGATGAGCAAGATAAGGAATTAGCTCAATTAAATGCAAAAGCTATGAATGTTCTTTACTGTTCACTTGATGCAAATGAGTTTAATCATATTTCTACATGCATATCTGCTAAGAAAATCTGGGATAGACTTGAAGTCACCCATGAGGGTACTAATCAAGTTAAGGAATTCAAGATAAATATGCTTTCATAAGTATGAATTATTCAAAATGGATTTTGCTAAAAATATCAATGATATGTTTACAAGGTTTATCGATATTATTAATGGACTAAAAAGTTTAGGAAAATATTATGCTAACGGTGATCTTATTAGAAAAATTTTGAGATCCTTGCCTAGGTCTTGGGAGGACAAGGTTACTGCAATTCAAGTATTAAAGGACCTCAACACATTATCACTTGAAGAGTTAGTTGGTTCATTGATGACCCACGAGCTTCAGTAACGACAACATATTGATGAGGTTGAGTCAAAGAAGAAAAGAACAATGGCATTAAAGAGTGCCACTCAAAATAATGAAAGTAAGGAAACAACTAGTGATAGTGAGAAGGATGATGAAATGACTTATCTCCAGAAAATTCAAGAGATTTATGAAAAGAAAGAAGTTTGGAGGAAAAAAAAAAATTTACAAAGGAGAACACAGCAAATAAAAGGAGAAAGATGAGCCTCCAGTATTACAAGTGCAAAAAGTCTGGACATATCAAACCAGAATGTTCCCAATTAAAGAAAGGACCCAAAAGAATAAAGAAAAAAGCAATGTTAGCTACATAGAGCGACAGTGAAGTTACAAGTTCTGAAGATGAAGATAAAACCGAAGTCGCCAATGTATGCTTTATGGCAGGTAACAATGAGGTAAGTCCTAGTTTTCTAGATGACTTTACTTTTGATGAACTACATGGTGCATTTTATGAACTGGTTGATGATTTTGCAAATTTAAGTTCAAAGAATAGAGATTTAAAAAATGAAATTAAAGATCTTAATCTTGAGAAAGAAAGAATTTCAAAAGATAATGAATCTTTACTAAAGGAAAAGTAAGATTTGAAAAATGAAGTAGATAGATTAAAGCCAATTATAGATAGATTTATATTGAGTTCAAAAAATTAGAAATGATACTGAGTAGTCAAAGAGCTGTCTATAACGGAGCTAGTCTTGGATACAACCCTTTTGAAAGACAAAAGATTTTAAAAAATCTTTATGTGCATACTGATGATTCTACAAAGATTACATGCTTCAAATATGGCAAATTAGGACACAAAGCTTATACTTGTCACACACATAATGTTAGAAAAATATTGGTTTCGAAAGGAACTATTTTAACTAACCCAAAAGGATCCAAGAAAGCTTGGGTACCTAAGAGTAAGATTTGAATTTGTGTATGCAGGTGTGTCTTGCTACTCGAGCAACTAAAGAAAATGGTACTTGGATAGCGGGTGCTTAAGATACATGACGGGTGATGAATCACAATTCATCACTTTGGATGCAAAAGATGGAGGTGTTGTTACTTTTGGTGATAATGGCCAAGGTAAAATAACTGGCATTGGCAAAATAGGTATAACACCTCATGCTTACATCGATAATGTTTTGCTTGTAGATGGACTGAAACACAACTTACTTAGCATTAGTCAGTTATGTGACAAAGGATTTAAAGTTACATTTGAATCATTCTTATGCATTATTATAAATTCTACTGATGAATGTATGAAATTTGTTGGTCATAGGCGTGGTAACATATATTGTTGATTTAAATGATTTGTATGACCAGAATGTCGATTGCCTAGTTGCTATGAATGATAAAACTGATGATAGTTGGTTATAGCATTGTAGGTTAGCTCATGCAAGCATGGATTTATTGTCTAAATTGATCAAAAAGGATTTAGTGAATGGTTTGCCAAAACTTGTTTTTGAAAAAGATAAGATTTGCGATGCTTGTTAATTTGGAAAACAAACTCGAGTATCTTTTAAATTGAAAAATTTGGTTTCCACCACTAGACCTCTGGAGCTCTTGCATATGGATTTATTTGGTCTATAAGAATAACTAGTCTAGGAGGAAAAAGATATGGTTTTGTTGTGATCGATGATTTTTCATGATTTACATGGGTTTTATTCTTGACTAGCAAAGATGAAGCTTTTCCCTCATTTCAAAAAATATTTAGAAAGATTACAAATGAAAAGAGTTCTTCTGTTTTATCAATACAGAGCGATCATGGAAAAGAGTTTGA
>UESW01002042.1:248141-296983 GCA_900491605.1 Calamus simplicifolius | reverse complement strand
CAAGGGTTTCACGAAAGAAAATGCGCGAGAGTCTTAGGGAAAAGGGAAAAGCGGGACCTTATTACGACGAATTAATTTTCATCGTAATAAGATCCCGTAATAGATTAAGATTTTTTTTTCGTTCTATTACGATGAAATTTATTTTTCATCGTAATAGATCGGTTTATTACGGCAAAAAATAGTTTCACGTAATAAAATAAAAGAAAAATAAAAAAATATTATCATGACCTATTACGATGAAAATCAAATTTCGTCATAATAGGTAGTTTATTACGCGAAATATATTTTACCGTAATAAAATGGAAAGAAAAGTAAAAAAAATCCTGATATATCTATTACGATGAAATTAAATTTTCGTCGTAATAGGTTAATTTATTACGGTGAAAATAATTTTCCGTAATAAAAAGGAAAGAAAAGCAAGAAAAAAATCATGATATATACCTATTACGACGAAAATTAAATTTCATCGTAATAGGTTAGTTTATTACGAAATATATTTTCACCGTAATAAAAAGGAAAGAAAAGTAAAAAAAAATCCTGATATATACCTATTACGATGAAATTTAAATTTCATCGTAATAGGTTATTTTATTATGGCAAAATATATTCGCTGTAATAAAAAAGGAAAGAAAAGTAAAAAAAATCCTTATTACTAGAGGATCTAGCAGAGAAACAAATGTCTGAGTTCATGCGTATCAGATAGATGAACTCAAAAGGGTTAAATTAAGCAGAATAGCAATTGAGTTTCTTGTTTCAGCTTGTTTATGAAGTTCCTTATTACCAAACTTCATGTAGCTAGTTGATGTTTAGTATTACAAATGTTCCAAGTTTGTAGTATCACAAAAGTTTCATATTATGATTATCCTTTTTTGACAAAATTTATTATCTTAAACTATTATTTCTTTTCCAGAGAGATCATGTTATGAAAGAGGAGCCATCAAGACTTCATCTATAGAATACTCTTCATTTTGTTAAAAAGAAGAATCAATGGATTAATGAAAGAGCTGAAGATACTCATGTAAGTTTTATCAGTTAAAAATACAATATTCTTGAATGTAATATTTTATACTAAATATATTGAATTTATTTTCTTTTCATTGCAGGCATAGTTAGTAGAGCGACTTTCTTCACAGTAGAACCAATCAATAAGATGCTACTTTTGAGAAGGTTTTAGGTTTTAGATTTGGTTATAAAAGGGGATTGAGTCTACTATCGAAGGGTACATCGAGAACTAGAGGTAGTTCTTTATCTTCTAAAAACTCACAATTAAAGGATAAGCTACATGAGTGTCGAGGGAAACTACATGAGTGCCGAGAGCAATTGAGTCAACATAAGGATATCATCACTTAGCAACAAAAGATCATCGAGGATGACCCCATTTCCTCCATAGTGCCCTTAGTGACATATATTTTTTTAATTATATATTTTAAAAACATTGTATATGATGATTTTATTGAAATGAATGAAAAGTTTATTTATTTTTTTTTGTAAAAAATTTGAAGCAAAAAATCATTCATAATATCGTTGCTTTAATATTATATTAAATTATTGTAACATAAAATAAAAAAATAAAATTACAAGTTATTATGGTGAATTAATTTTACCATAATAGCTGCCTATTATAGCAAAATTAATTCGCCATAATAGATTATAAGTTATTGTAATAGCTGCGAAAAATTAATTCACCGTAATAGGTTACAAGATATTATGAAAATTAATTCACTATAATAGGCAGCCGTAATATGTTATTTACTACGACGAAATTATTTTTGTCGTAATAAGTTATTACGAAATAACTTCTTACAACGATTTTGGGATGTATTGCGATGAATTAATTCACTAATAAGTCATTTTTCTTGTAGTGTTTCATGTATTCAATTTTAGTTCTACTAATCTTAAAACCTTTAAATTCTAAAGCCTCTCCAAATCTCTAGCTTAGCATTTACTCTAGATTTAGTTTTATAGCATTTACTCTAGATTTAGTTTTTCAATTAACACTATATCATCTGCAAATAACATACACCATGGGATATCATTTTGAATATATTTGGTTAATTCATCATAATTAATACAAAAAGCTATGGACTTAAGGTAAAATACAGTAAAAACTCACTAGTTTCTTCTATTATTATTTTAACAATAGTTATTGCTCTATCATATATCTTTTATCAATTCTATGTACCTTGGTAACCCCTTTTTTTTCTAAAACTCACCATATTATTTCTCTAGATACTTATCATATGCTTTTTCTAAATCAATAAAGACCATATGAAGGCTTTTTACTTTTTTCTATTTCTCTCCATCAATATTTTAATAAATAAATAGCTTCCATGATCGATCTTTCAGGCATAAATCTAAATTAATTATTTGACACCAAAGTTTCATCCCCATAATTTCATTTTATGACTCATTAGCTTAATCCCTCTATAATTTGCACAGTTTTAAATATCTCCTTTATTTTTGTATACGAGTATTAATATCCTTTTTCTCCAATCATCCAACATTCTTTTAGTTACTACAATCTGTTAAATAAATTGATTAACCATATAGCTCCAATTACTCTTAAACCTTTCCAAACCTCAATAGGGATCGCATCTGATCTAAATGCCTTTACATTTTTCATTTTACTCAAAGCCTTTTTAACCTCAAGCATTCTAATCTATGAAAAAATTTATGCTCATTTGTTACTCATAAGATATCACATCATTCTATCCTTAAATTTATCAAATTATTTTTATTTAATATTTTTTAAAATTATTTTATTAATTATATATATATTATTTAACAAAATTAATTAATTTTTTAAAAATTTAAAAATAATTTTTTGACATATATTTTCTTTAAATTTTAAATTTTGAAATTAAAAATTTAAAATTTAAATTTAATTATATAAAATTTTAAAAATAAATTTATGTTTTTAAAAAATTAATCTTGTTTCGCTTATGGAGCCTTCGAATTTAAATGCTATCATCCAAGAAATTGCCTACAAAAACAAGGTAGTGTTCGCGACTACAACAAATTCCTGATTCCCGATGCTAAAAATGTCATTTGCCGACGCTTTAAAGCATCGAAAAATATTCTTCCGACGGGTGGAGACGTTATTTGCCAACGCTTTGGAAGCGTCGGCAGAGTGTCACCGACTTTAAAGCGCAGGTTAATTGCTTTAGTCGCTAGTATTCTGACGCTTTAAAGCGTCGGGACGTGCCAAAAAATGCTGACGTTGCCGATGCTTAAAAGCATCGGCATATTCTATTTTTTTAAAAAAAATAAAATAAAGAATAGAAAAGTTAAAAAAATATTAAACTGTTATATTTAAACCTATGCAATTAAGATAAAATTTATATTAAACCTGTTATATACAATGCAATCATAAAAAAAAAATCACATTGCACATTCTTCACATTCAAATAAAATTTCAAAAATAAATTTCATTACATCAAGAGAGTGTTACAATTTAAAGTTTCACAAAATTTAAAGATATATGAAATGAAAGATATAAAATAAAAAAAGCTACTGTCAATGATCTACATGAGGAAGGTCGTCACCCTGTCCGCAAGGATCTGATGCTCCAGAAGCCTATAAGAAAAATTAACATATTTAATTTATGAAACTATCAATGAATATTAGACAAATAATTAATTTAATATAAAATATATTTAATAATATATGTATTTATTATATTTAATATAATAAATATAAATATATTTATTATATTTATTATAATTAATACAAATAAATATATGTATTTATTACAGTATGCTAAGAGGCAACAGGTTTATAGGTAGTGCTTAGCAAATTTTTTGAGCTCAATATTCTCCCTGAGCTTCAAATGGATGAAGACCTTATCCTCAAGCAGGGGATCCAAGAAATTTAAATGCTATCATCCAAGAAATTGCCTACAAAAAGCAAGGTAGCGTTCGGAAGCGTACCACAAGAATTGACCTGCAGGAGGACCAAACAACCTAATGTCGTCGGTTGCCGCACCGGCATGCTCGGAGCCCGCCGGAGAGGGTCTGGCCAAGGTCCTCATCGGCTGGTCCCATACCATCCATACCTAAAGAGCCGGCTATGATCGAGTCCCACCATCACACTATAGAGCTGAATTTGGGGTTAATGGTCCTCGCAGAAACGATGGAAAAAATAGCGGATGGCTAGCAGAGGTCGGGGAAAAGGAGATGTGGTGGCAGAAGAAACTCCAAGGGTTGAGCTCCATGGTGCGGCGGTCCCTCGAAAACGTGGATGGGGCCAACATGTTTAGCAGAGGAGCGAAGGGATATCATATCGGAGGACTTTGTGGCTCTTCAGTTTAACTTTTTATTGTATTGTTATTTCTCCTCAAGAATGTAGTGCCACGAAGGACTAAAGAATTAAATATTTTATTTTGTTGTTATTGTTTAATTTAATGGTCATCCTTCTGTCTGAGGGTTTTTGCATGGTGGCTGATATCATATCGGAGGGATAAATAATCGAGGTCTATTTTTGCTGCGATGTGAAAGCTATTGTGTTAGAACTTTGGAGCACATAAAGATTTTCTCACTCTTTTTTTTTAAATTACAACTCTTTGCATGCACAATTTTTGTATTGTGCTATTATTCGTTTGTTAGCAAGTGGAGATGTTACGAATAGATTGACCCACCCAAATCTACAAGTCCATCATACCAATCTATATCCATAGGGATGTGCATTTTTTGCTAATTTTTCAACTATAACTCTTTGGATGATATATAATATGATTAGCTTCATTCGGGTTCGACAAATCAGATCACACCTTCATTTGCTCTAAAGAATTTATATGTCCTACCTCTGGCAAAATTAATCTCTGTCATTTGTTTCACCCAATCCAAGCCGTAAAACCATTCCTGGTTTTTGTAGCGATAATAAATATACGCTACTTCACATCATTACCACCGTGTCCACCTTTGGAGGGATCAGACGATAAATTCTTTCTGCTTTCTATGCTCCATGGATCCAAAAAAATATCCAATATATTATAACAAGCTAAGGTTTTTTCTAGAGAACCACATGGTTTTAAAAATTTATCTTATCTTTAATTTTAAATTAAAAATAATATTTTTAAAATTTAAATTTATAATATTATTGCTGCAAAAATTCATTCTCGACTCGGTGCTGTTGGGGCTTCGAATCCGGGCTCGACTTCCTGGCTGGACTGCAAGACAGTCCTCGAGCAGAGGGTGGTTTGGGGGGTGCCCTCTGGAAGACCCTCCGATGCCAAGTCAGTGGAGATTCACAGCAAGCAGACAAATGAGGAGAAGGATCCCGAGGAAGAGTTCCTCTAGGGGTGGTGCTAGGAGCTTTGTCTGAGCTCTAATGGAGTTTTTCTGAGAGTGAGAGTGAGTGAAAGAGAGGTGTCTTGAGTGTGCAGAATGCCATACCCGAGGGATCTGAGGCTGTGATATTTATAGGTGATCACCTGATTCCTTGGCATATCACAGAGGGTCTGAAAGTTGTTGAGATTCAAAACTGATTCGAATCAGGCTGTTACAGGCCGGTAGGATCTGTATCCGGTTGGTTAGAGGATCAACGACCAAGAAGAGGCGTTACAGGGCCGGTAGGATCCGTATCCGGTTGGTTAGAGGATCAACGGCCAGGAAGAGCAGACGGTGCTTCAAGATTCAGCGACACATAGGCTCTAAGCCATTTCTGGTAGCGTAGGCATGATTTTCTATTTGAAATCTTGTTAATTTAAGTGTATTCCGTAGAGGTGCTTGAGTACCTCGGTTGGGCCGAGGTATAGGAGATGGCTGAATCTGTTGAGGTATAACGAGGCCCGGCCTACCGAAGCACAGGATGGTTCGGTGGCGATAGCTCGGCCTATGGGGGTATGATAATAGCTCGATCAGCCGAGGTATAATAATAGCTCGGCCACTGTTACATAAAAAAGTTTGGAGGGGGTAGCCTACTCATTACTGCCTTTCAGATGTGACAGCTATGTGATAGAGTGTATGGGCTAGCCTTAGCCCGGTGTCTTGGATTGCACGAATATTAATGCAATGATATTTTTACCCCTCATCACATGCCCCCACTCCCTAAAGTGTAACTTCAGATTTAGGGAGTAGAGTCTATCCAGAAGGATTTGAAAAGGCGCAATGATGGCTCGAAACTGATGGGCCATCAATTCGCTATCATTATTTGCTATTGCATAAAGAGGAAACTCTTCGGATTCTGTGAGCGGTGATTGGGGGAGTCTGCGTGGCAGGGTCTTCATTTACGACACCCATTGCGGAGCCTTAATGCTTAGGGCAACTTTTCGAAGCGCTGTTTAAAGGGGAGAAAGGAGGCCAGGGCGGCGTCCTTCCTGCAATACTCTTTCGTTCCTTCCATAGAGACCCTTCTCTTTTCTCTCTTTCCCTTTCCACAAATTTGCTTGTGTTCTCCTTGGCTGGGGAACATGAAGGGCCCAAATGATGCGGTTTCGGAGATAACTTTGGTGGATCTGGAATGGATACGCCGCCTCTACAGAGTTCCTCAAGATGTCATCCTGTGGCTCCCGAAGGCCGATGATAGGGTAACATCGGAGCCAGGAGCTGGAGTGTTCTGCTACGAGGAAAGTTGAGGGCAGGCCTTAGGTTTCCTCTTCATCCGCTGGTGCAGGAGGTGATGAGGTTTTATAACATATATCCTGCCATGGTAGCTCCAAATAGTTGGTGCAATCTCATCGGATTTATCTCGATGTGCATTCGTGTTGGGGTAACTGCAACCCTTCCAATATTCGGGTATGCTACAACTTAGTTTCTGGGAGGGCCTCTGAGTGGCCTTACATTGGCCCCGAAAATCTTTAAGATGATCACAGATAATCCATCGTCGATAAAAGAGTGGAAGTCCCAATTTTTTGTGGTTAAAGGAAATATCGGCTCGGATTTTCCTCGGGTGTGGAGCGTTATGTGAAGGATCCAGAGGCGCACCTAGAGTTATCCGAACAGGAGAAGAAGGATTTGATCACCTTGCGTAGCAGTCGAGTACTTCTGGCCAGCGCCCTTCTATCAGAGGATGCCCTTTTTGCTGCTGGATTGAGTCCTATCAACCCTCGTGGTAAGCCTTATTTTGCAATCAATGTGCTAAGGTAATTTTAATTTTGACTTTTGCACGATTTAATCGATGAATCGCATTGTGCCACAGCCGAATGGTCAGCATTTGTAGGCCAAATGAGAGAGGAACTAGGCAAACCACAGGAGGTCCAGTTCCAGCGATAAGCACAGGGCGAGAAGAGGTCCCGCCACTCTGGCTCCCATTCTAGGGGGCCCAGGAAGGATGGCGCTGGCCGCGTCCCTCGCTGCCGCGGGACGAAAGTGTTGAAGTACCAAACCTTCGGTGCCGGAGGAAGGTCTGTTATTGGGGGGAGATCAGGTTGCCGCGGGGATTCTAGAGGAGGCTATCGGAGTCCCCCCCCCACAATAGTTGTTTTGTCAGATGATGATGAGGGAGTAGCGCAGCTCATTCGGTGATCCCTGTGGTTGGGGTTGCTCGGTCTTCTCCATTGGAGGCCGGCAGCCCTAAAATGTCACAGGTAGACGTGGAAAGACCCCTGCTTCAATCGAGGTGGGAGAAATGGTTGTGGCTGCCGAAGCTCAGTCTGGGCTACCCATTGGAGAGTCGGCGGAGACCGAAGGGGAAATCGAATCGGTTGAACCAGTGATCGAGCTTTGCAGAACGTCTCCCATCGGAAGGCCCTCCACTGAAGCACTGGAGGCCCCAAGAGAAACTGAGGCTCCAGAGGAGTCGCCGGGGACGAAGAAATGTTTGAAGAGGAAGGGGGATCGCCGAGTGAAGGGAATGTCCAAGTTGGGGCTCTCCTCGTCGGAGCTGAAGCACCTGAGGCTCCTCAGATGAGGGCCTTGGTGGAGGAGGTTAGCCGGATGATGGCTCCAGAGGCCGCGACTTCCCAGATCATCCCTTCGGGAACGGACTTTCTCTCACACAACCCGAAGGTGGATGACATGTTCACTGCCTTAATGCAGTCTGTGTTCCATAGGGGAGAGAGTTCCTCGGCAAGAGGATATGATCGGTGGATCTCGTTGATGTGCCTTCAGGTATACTGGGGTGCTGAATAAACCTTCCTCCTCACCAAGATCGATAACCTTGCCCTCACGAAGATTGCCTCGATTATGCTTCTCGGGTAAGTCGTTATACCGAAACAAAAGTTTTACTCGGTTAGTTCGGTCGTGTTTTCTCACATGCAATTTTTCGCAGAATGCTTTGATTATGAGGGCGTTAAAATGGCGTTTGCACTTGGCCATCGGAGTTTGGGCTCAAGCCCAGAGAGAAATCGATTGCCTCAAGGAGAGGGTGGACTCGACAACCACTCTTTCCCGATCCTTGGAGACCTCCCAAAAGGAGCTTGAGATTATGGGTAAGTCTCTTTCGGTTGCAAGAGAGAGGGCCTCTTAGCTTGCTGTACAGGTCAATGAGCTTTAGGGCTTCCATGAGCAATTAGACAAGGCCTGCTTGGAGCTATCACGAATTCAATCTCAGCATGCCAGGAGATAGAGAATATGTGGAAATGCTTCGACAATAGGTGGAATGAGATGAGGGCTAGGGGATAAAAGGCTTGCTGATGAGGAATGCAAGTTCCGGGGTAGCAGGAATAAATTGCTGACTTAAGCAGGAAATTGGGCGACAGTGAAGATCGAGTTAAATGGCAGCAAGGTCAAATTGCCAAGTTGACTGCCGACCTTACCCAGTCTTGCCTAGAGAATGAGGGTAAACAATCGCGGATTCATAGTCTTAAGATTAGGCTCCAGTAGGTGGAGACGGACAAGTCAAAGGCTCTTGATGAGTTCGTGGATTGAACACGAAAATGACTCAACGGAGGAAGAGGTATGTTATCTCCTACTATTTTTCATTTTGGCTTTTCGACTTTTGCCTTACTCGGCCCTTTGCCTATAGGTGAGCAAAATGGGCTTGAGTTTCAGAGTGGCTGAGGACCTTCGGAGAGGAAATGGCCTCGAGCCATCGAAGGAACTCCGAACTAGAGAAGCAATTGGCTAAAGCAAACGCACGGACCTCCTTGGTGGTGGAGGAATACAAAAACTCTGCTCAATTTACCGAGGAGCATAGGGCGGCCTGTGCCGATGCGTTTCGGTTCGGCGAGGAGGAGACGCGAGCTAAAATCTCTCAGGCCTATCCCGAGTTGACTTGTCTTTTCTAGAAGCCGAGCATTATGAGAATCGTACCCCGGGGACCGAGGAAACCGAGTATGAGGAGATCTTGGATGTTGATCTCGAGGCTATTTTGGGCGTTGATGCGGTTGCCGAGGTATCTCAACGAAGCACTTTCGAAGAGGGCAAACTGAGTCATGCCTCCCCAGATGCTGCTGCAGGAGACGCTGGGTCTGACCCTAAACCTTGATTTTCTAGGGCTATCATATGTATTTTCTACTTATTTTCTTTTGTAGTTCGATCAATAATCAATAAATGAATCTTTTTTTTCATCTTGTCGCCTTGGCTATCATCTTTTCTTAAGCAATTGATTATGTGCGTTCGGTGATTTTCCCTTCTACCTACAACAACCCATATCCCACAACTAGGTTGCCTTGGCATCTTTTAATCAGGCGCCCTACTCAGCCGACTCTGGGCTGAATTTCACCGAGGAATGTCCTTTCGGGCTTATTTGAAATAGCTCATCCTAATAGGAGTTGGGATAACTCGGCTAGGGTCAAGGTAAAGTAAATGATTTGTCCGGGCTGAAGAAAAGGTGCCTCGGGCCGAGGTTCCCTAGTCCGAAGCGCAGTTTCGGGCGTAGGGAATATAGCTCCAGGTGACATGATCCGAATGGAGGAAGTTTGGTCTCAAGAAAGGGGGCGCATCCCGAGCACCTCAATGTTATTAATGATCCTCTTCGACGAGGGGGTGGAACTCTTCGTTTCCCGTGAGCGCCTACTGAGGCAGTGACATGTGGCATGTTTCGCGATAATAGTGTTGAATTGATGGCCCGGGCGATCGGGATACTCGCCAGGAGTAGTTTAAAAATGGATGGGGGAATGCCGTCGTTAATCACCTTTTCAACTGATCTCCAAAATTTTTGGATACTGAGATGGTTTCGGAGGCGAGGGGTGATCGACTGAAGCTCCAAGCAGTGGTGTCAATGGCCGTGGGGGCCCCATAGGAGCCGCACTACGGTAACCGTTGATGGGGAGGTCTTGGCGTCACTATTCGCAGACCGTGAGCGACTCCAGAGGGCAGCCGAGCAATACCTGGCTGTTTCCATGAGAGAGAACGAGCTCCTTCGTCGAACCAACAGTCGGCTGGAGGGGCAAGTAGCATCCCTCCAGCGACAGATTGCCGAGTTAGCTCTGCAGCGTGGGGGGAGCTTGGCAGTGCCCGGAGAAGATGGCAAGCCTAGTGAGGGCTCATGTACTTTTTTACTTTTTTACAATGAATGGAATAGAGACTTTTAGCAACCTTTGTATCTGGTGCTATCCTTGAAACGTTCGTTCTTGTTATGTCAGATATACGAACGAGACATTCCTTGAGGGATCTTTGGAGATCCTGACGAGACTAGGGTATTGCGTCCCCGTTTTAGCCGAGGTAAGGGGAACTTCATAAGTTCCAGTCAAAGTGTAGTATATCGCTCGGTTTTGCCAAAACATAACGAGTGTCCCATTAGTGCTGGGGTGAGAGTTGCTATCTTGGTTTGGATCGGAGGATAAGGGAACGTTCGGTTTTTTCCGAAATAAGGAGACTATCTCGGCTTTGAGCGATGTCTCGGTTTAGGCCAAAATATAGCAGATGGCTCAGCTTCGGGCCGAAGCATAGAATAGTTCAGCAAGATCCCCGATAAGTGTCTTGGTCGAAACCGAGGTCAGGCAATAGTTCTGTCAATCCGAAACAGGAAATGGTTCTACGTGATATGGCCGAAAACTGCGCGAGTACCTTAGCGGACGGTCTATTCTATGAGAAATCATTTTGTTTTCTGCCCGGGCTGACAATGCAGATTTGTGATTCGCCAAAGGATGCTTTGTTTTTTGCATAAGGCATTTATCATGTTGGCCTTTTCCAACGCGGGTCTTTTTAACGTACAAGGTAAGCATTCGATCGCCATTGGAGGGCATCGTTTTCACAAGGTGATTTCCCAAGCCTGTCCGTATCCCAAGGATCGGTGGATGATTTTCTGCATTTAAGGCTCTTGATTCAAGGTTAGAGGAAAATCTTTTGTCTTGCATCATGGCCTGGGAAATGCGTTCGGCGCGCTTTGGAAAGCGCTCTTTTACCTTGAACTGTCACGTGGTAGCGGGGCCAGGGCATTTTGAATCCCGGGGTTTTCTGCTTTAATGCTGCCCCCGATCTGTTTGCCTATAAAATGGGGAGAGCGGGCCGTGTTAGGCTATCTCCCAAGACTTTCCTTGACTAGCAAGGGTTTTCATGGCGTCTGTTTCATTGAAGTTAAAAGTGGAGAGTTCGAGCCTTCTTTTTGAAGGCTGGCTCGCCCCAGATAGCTGCGGTGATGGAGAAGCTGCTGAAGAGAGACCATTCCTCAAGGGAGGAATTTTCGGAGGTCATATGAAAAGCGCACGGGAGGACTGCAGAGGTCATATGGGGAGCATAAGTATGCGCTTCCTGTGTGTCCTTTGTCACTTGCCATGGGGACCACTGAAATGCAAGGCATATGTATCCCCCATGACTAATGTGGATTTTGCCTCCTCCCTCGATTTGGATTCCTCAGCTTATCCGCTTGAGGAATCTTTTACTACGTAAAGAGGGAGGAGGTTTCTGTCGGTCTGCTTGTCCCCTGCTTATGTTGTTGTGCAGTGGTTGGCAGTCCAGCACTCCGCTTGGGGGGATGCTTCCTCAGCATCGGTATCCATAGGTCTTTACCCCATTTTGGATCCCTTAATTTATCCAGGGGACCCGTGGATGGCCAGTTTTGCTCTTTGGCATTAACCAGTGGTTCAGCCGAGCTGTCTGGTTTCTCTGATTTCTTGGGTTAGATGCCAGAACATCATTATTAACCGAAGCTGATTGAAGTTGCTCGGCTAAGCTTTTTATTTGTTTCCTGTGCCATGATGCACTTGTAATACCTCTCAAGAGGTTGTAATTTCCATTAATAAAGAAATTATTTTCTTTCCTTTTTAAATACTCATGTCTTTTCTAGCATGGTTGTATTGAGAGTTTCCTACGCTTTTCGTAGTGTATTTTACTTGTTTCCAGTAGTGATTTTAGCTACTTTGCTTTGGCTAATCGTTTCAGCGATATATGGCCTTCTGTGGAGGAATCAGTCACCTCTGTTTAGGTCAGAGGGAAGCCTGGGCGACCTTGGCCACATTCAAGGAATAAATCGTATGATATCACTAATGGGCAGGAAGAAGTCACTTACCTCTGCCGAAGTTCGGAGACTACTTGGAGATCACTCGGTTTGGCTGGGGCTTGCGAGCTGCCCGAGTCCGACCGAGGTTTACGAGATAAGTAAGATACTTCAGCCAGCAATAGAGTGTCTTGGTTCCACTCTGTCCGAGGTAAGAGGTCGGTTCTTTTTTTGACCAAGGTGATGGAAGAGGCTTATGACTTGTCAGAGAACGCCTCGTTTTCTTTCTTGAACATTTAATTCTTTGGTCGTTTCCCATGTAGGGTTATTTTGCGCACGCGCCAAGCAATCGATCATTATTAGACGATGTTGCTTTCGTTAGAGGATTCCCAGATCTATTCGTATTTTGAGGATTTATGGGCGATTCGTGGCATTTAAGGCTCTCGATTCGAGATCAAAAAAAGATTTTCTGCCTTCTGCCCGTGACCGAAAAATGTGCTTAGTGCGCCTCGAGATGCGATTTCTTACTTTCCTGGACATCGCGTGGCGTCATGGGCCTCGGCTTCGGCTGAGGCTTTATATAATGCGTCACTCGGTGTTGCCAAGCCTTCAGAGAATATATCACTCGGTGTTGCCAAGCCTTCAAATAATAATATCACTCAATGTTGCCGAGCCTTCAAATAATAATATTACTCGGTGTTGCCGAGCCTTCAGAAATGTATCACTCAGTTGTAGCCGAGGCTTCGGAAATGTATCACTCGGTTGTAGCCGAGGCTTCAAGATTATATTTTACTTGGCGCTGCCAAGGTACGAAGTCCTCCCAGCCCAGCTGGGATATATTTTACTTGGCGCAGCCAAGGTCCAGAGATCGCTCAGCCCAATCGAGGATTTATAAAGATTATATTTTACTTGGCACTGCCAAGGTACGGAGTCCTCCTAGCCCAGTTGGGATATATTTTACTTGGCGCGGCCAAGGTTCGGAGATCGCTCGGCCCGGCTGAGGATTTATAAAGATTATATTTTACTTGATGCTGCCAAGGTACGGAGTCCTCCCAGCCTAGCTGGGATATATTTTACTTGGAGCGGCCAAGGTACGGAGTCCTCCCAGCCTAGCTGGGATATATTTTACTTGGCATGGCCAAGGTCCGGAGATTGCTCAGCCCGACCGAGGATTTTTATGACTTGCTTCTCATTGTAGCTTTCAAGGAGAGTTATAAGAATTTTGCAGGCCTTTTAAAAACCAAACTTAATTCAATGAACAAAAAATGGGGTTAGCAAGAGCGTACTTTTATTGATGATATGCACGGAGATTATCCGAGTTCCATGTCCAAGGAATAGATTTCCCACTTAGCTCTTGGAGTTTATAGGTACCTGGCCCGATGACTTCCGCCACTTGATAGGGGCCTTCCTAGTTCGGAGACAGCTTTCCTTGTTCCGATGGTTTGGAGACAGACGCCTTTCGGAGGACAAGATCGCCGGGGAAGAAAGATTTTCCCTTGACTCTGGAGGCATGATAGCGAGCCACTCTTTGCTGGTAGGCAGCTACTCTGATCCGCGCTTTCTCTCTGATCTCCTCCAATAGGTCGAGGTTGGTGCGGAGTTGCTCGTCATTAGACTCCTCCGAATAACCTTCCACGCGAGGGGAAGGGAGCCCAACCTCCACAGGAATGACAACTTCCATGCCGAAGGTCATTTTGAAAGGAGTTTGGCCCATGGGCATCCTCTCGGTGGTTCGGTAAGCCCATAGCACGTGGTGAAGCTCTTCCACCTACTTGTCTCGTGCTCGATTAAGACGAGCCTTGATTCCCTGCAAGAGGGTTTGGTTGGTTACCTCGCTTCTCTATTAGCTTGGGGATGTCCCACCGATGTGAGGCAATGAACGATGCCATGATCCTCGCAGAATTCTTGAAACTGGGATTATCAAATTGCTTCCCATTATCGGTGATGATTGTGTGGGGAAGACTGAACCGACAAAT
Organism: Calamus simplicifolius; assembly: GCA_900491605.1. Classification (NCBI taxonomy): domain Eukaryota; kingdom Viridiplantae; phylum Streptophyta; class Magnoliopsida; order Arecales; family Arecaceae; genus Calamus; species Calamus simplicifolius. The sequence goes on along the minus strand of UESW01002042.1, from coordinate 282,749 downwards.
GATGGACCTCCAGAAAAATCTTTAGCCCGAGCCTTGGTGATCTAGGCAACTGCTTCGGCTTCAACCCATTAGGTGAAGTAATCAATCGTAATAAATAAGAACTTCCTTTGTCCCGTTGCAAGGGGAAAAGGACCGAGGATATCCATTCCCCACTTGGCAAAGGGCCAGGGGGATGATATAGTGGTCAAGTGAGTAGAAGGGAGTCTTTGGATGTTAGAATGTCATTGACATGAATCGCAGGCTCAGACAAGGTCGTTGGCATCTTTCTGCATAATCGGCCAATAGTATCCTTGGCGAAGTATCTTATGGCACAAAGCTCTGCCGCCGAGGTGGTTGCCGCATATGCCTTCATGAACCTCCCGAAGAGCATAATCAGCCTTCGAAGGTCGGAGGAATTTAAGCAGAGGCATAGAGAAGGATCGTTTGTATAGCCGATCGTCAATCAAGGGAGGATTGCAGCTTCAGTTTCCTTGCTCTTTTCGGTTGGCAGGTAGTAGCCCTTCTTTGAGATATTTATATATGGGATCTGCCCAAGATGGCTCGGTGTCGACTTGCATCATCTGATCAGAATCAGTAATGCTGAATTTCTCCAGGACCTTCAAATAAAATTTTCACTCAAGGTCCATTGAGTCCGCAGTCGCTAGGCGAGATAAGAGGTCGCGCATGCATTTCCTACCCTTGGTATCTGAATAATTTCAAATTCAATGAAATGAGATAACAAATCACACACCTTTTGCAAATACCAAACCATATTCGGCTCTCGGGCTTCGAATTCTCCTCGTACTTGGCCTGCCACTAACTGGGAGTCAGTATAAGCGTAGCTTCTCGACTTTGAGCTCCCGAGCGATCCGGAGTTCGGCAATTAGGGCCTCGTACTATGCTTCGTTGTTGGAAGTTGGGAAGGAGAAACGGATGCCATACTCAAATGTCGCCCCTTCTGGACTAGTGATGACAAGACCCACGCCAGAGCCGCTCGCACTGGAGGATCCATCGGCATGAAGTAACCACGGAGCGTTGAGCTTCGGTTGTTCAGGGGAACCTGAGGTAGAGCCATCCTCGGGTATGGTACACTCCAGGAGGAAATCCGCTAGGACTTGGGCTTTAATGGCTAGATGAGGATAATGTTGAATGTCGTGCTCGCTCAGCTCAACAGCCCACTTGGTCATCCTTCCTGAGGCCTTCGGGCGATGGATGATAGATCTGATGGGTTGGTCGATCAGAACCGCCATGGCATGCACCTGAAAATATGGCCGCAGTTTTTGGACTGATGTCACCAGGGCCAAGACCACCTTCTCGACCCGAGTATACTTGTCTCAGCATCTCTGAGCAATTTGCTGACATAATAGATTGGCCTCTGAACCTTGTTATCCTTCTTGACCAGCACTGAGCCAATGGCACTCTCAGAAACTACCAAATACAAACTCAGCATCTCTCCTTGCTTTGGACTACTAAGGAGAGGTGGCAAGCTGAGGTATCTTTTAAGATCTTCGAAGGACTTCTGGCAATCCGAGGTCCATTGAAAATTCTTCGCCGACCGAAGAGCTTTGAAGAAGGGGAGGCATTTCTCGGCCGATCGAGCAATGAAGTGGCTGAGGGCCGCTATCCTCCAGTGAGACGCTGCACTTCCTTGACCGACACCGGAGGGATCATTTGCTACAGGGCTTGGATCTTTTGGGGGTTTGCTTCAATTCCCCGCTATGAAACCATGAAGCCTAGGAACTTGCTGGAATTAACTCCAAAGGCACATTTAGTTGGATTGAGCTTCATCTGGTACTTTTGGAGCATTGCGAAGCTTTCCGCAAGGTCCTCCACATGATGGGGCACCTCATGCTCTTTACCAGCATATCATCAACATACACCTCCATGTTCCGATCGATTTGCTCCTTGAAGATTTTGTTGACCAACCTTTGGTAGGTGCACCTGCATTTTTCAGACCAAAAGGCATAACTCGGTAGTAATAGATACCTCGGTCGGTGATGAAGGCTGTCTTTTTCTTATCTTGGGCGCCATTCGGATTTGGTTGTACCCCGAATAGGCATCCATGAAAGTCAGCATATGATGGCTCAATGTCACATCTACGAGTTGGTCAATCCGAGGAGAGGGAAACTATCCTTCGGGCAAGCTTTATTGAGGTCGGTGAAGTCGATGCAAATCCTTCACTTTCCATTTGACTTTTTACCATGATGACATTCGCCAACCAGCCGGGGTAGTTGACCTCCCGGATAAAGTTGGCTTTGATGAGCTTGTCCACCTCTTCCTCGACAGCTTTCTGACGCTCGGGGGCAAAGCTTCTTTTCTTCTGTTTGACTGGTCGAAATGTCTCGTCCACGCTGAGGTGATGGACTAAGACATCTGGACTAATCCCTGCCATATCTGAGGCAGACCAGGTGAACACATCGGCATTCCCCTGAAGAAAATTGATTAAGTCTTGCCAAAGATTTTCCTTTAGATGTGACCCAATCTTTATGGTTCGGTCGGTCCGAGCTTCATCCAGCGGCACTTCCACCAGTCCTCTGCTGGTTCTCCTCGTTGCTCAGCAAAGTCTTCACGAGCATCTAGCCCATCCACCTCAGGCTTCCTGGACTGCAAGTCGGCGATAAAGCAATGCCGAGCAATAATCTGGCTACCCCGAATAACCCCTACTTCCCATTCAGTGGGGAATTTCATGGCAAGATGGGGAATAGAAATGATGGCCTTGAGGGATATATGCCCCGGCCTGCCGAGGATGGCATTGTAGGGGGCCGAAGCTTAGTCACGAGGAAATCCATGAGCGTAGTAGCTATGCGAGGCTAGGTGCCGTCTGGACCATCAGAGTAATGACTCCCTCAGGGGTTATAGGATCGCCCGTTGAAACCCACCAAGTGGATTCCACGGCTCGGAGGTTTTTCTCCTAAATTTTAGTCTCACAAAGGCATCGAAGTACAAAATGTTAACGGAGCTTCCGCTATCAATCAAAATGTGGTGTACATCGTAGTTGTTTATATTCAAAGATACAACTAGAGCATCATCGTGGGGGTGTTGTACCTCCCGCAAGTCTTCATCAGAGAGAGCAAGCTCATCGATTTGAGCCTTCTTCTACAGATTTTCCTCCTCACTCGGCACAGATGATGGAGAGTCGATCGCTGCTATCATGTTGATATTGCCAATGACGGGGGATTTGGCGGAGGAAGCTGGCGAGGTTCAGGTTGACGACCTCCCTCATTTGCTGGCTTAGGTGGCCCTTTGAATCGGTCTAATCTGCCCTACCGGATTAGATGCTCGATTTCATTTCGGAGCTGCCAGCATTCTTGGTATCATGCCCGTGGTCTCGATGGAAGTGGCAGTACTTGGTCATATCCCTTCGGACCCCGTTACCTCGGAGGGGAGGAGGTCGAGAAATCTGGTGCTCGATCTCCATTAGAATCTGCGCCCTCGGCACAGTGAGAGGGGTATAGCGGTCGAACCTTCGAGCTGGGCTCCAGGTTCGGTCTCGAGGTGGCAGCAGAGGGGCTCTGTGGCGGCGAGGTGGGCTTGTGCGGTGATAGGCTCGATGCTTGTCGGAGCTTTTCACCTCCTTCTTCTTCTGCTGCTCGGACTGAGCCGACCTTCTCGACTCCTCGACTCTGGCATACTTGTCCGCCAAAGACATATGTCTGAAAGGCTCTTTGGGTAGTTAACCTCCAGGACCAAATAAAAGTCTCTCGCCTTTGATATCCCTCGCCAAGGCAGACATGGCCACCTCTTGATTGAGGTGGTCGACTTCTAGCAGGGCCGTGTTGAAATGGCCGAGGTAGTTCTTTAGGGATTCCCCCTCTCTTTGCTTAACTTCCGAAAGGAATCAGATCTCACCAGTGACGATAGCTGCTGACGAACTGGCTGATAAACAGACAGCTCAGCTCGTCAAAAGAATCAATAGAACCTGGCTTCAGGCTGTTGAACCAGGTTCAAGCAGACCCTCTAAGGGTAGAGGGAAAGCACGACATAGAATCGCATCTGACGCTCCATGGAACATCATGATGGACTTGAAGCTGCAGAGGTGGTCATCGGATCAGTAGATCCATGGTAGGGCTTGATGGTAGGGAGCTTGACATGAGGGGGAATCACTTCCTCATGATCCCTTCAGTGAAGGGGATGTATTGATCCATCTTTGGCTGGGACAGAGGAGCTTGCCTGACGGCGTCTAACTCCTGACGCCGTTTCTATCGCATCTCCTGCATCTACTGCCTAATTCCTTCATCCAGAGTGACAGGAGGGATGGGTGACGGATGGCGGCAGTGGTGTCGAATCTTGGAAAGGCACCGGAGAGTGAGAGCGAGCCTGATGGGATCTGAGCGGGCTCCCTCCTCTGGCCTAGTGGGGCATTGGCTTCGCCCTTGCAGGTCGGTGAAGGTAATCCGCTGCCTCGAGCAGATTAGAGGGAAGAGTTATGGAGGAATGGGGGCGGCCTCTTCTTCATGAAGTGGCGGAACAGGAGCTACCAGGTGGGAAACCCTTTGAGCTCCTTGAACAAGCTGGGTCAGGGCCTAGACCTGCTGAACTAGAGCAGCAAACTGGTCCAGGGTCACCGCCGGAGCTGACGGTGAAGGGGTTTCTGCTGGTGGCAGTAGCAAGGGCTTCATGCGTTGGTTGGATCAGGCCTCTAAGATGTAGCCTGATCCTGAGCCTCTGAGGCGGCTCTCTTCGGTTGGCCATTAGAGGATTTTTCTTCTGATCTGGATCCTTGTCTCCTAGAATACAAGTTTACGAGACTTGCGGCCCTTCCTCCAGCGCCAATCTTTTGCCGCAAAAATCTGTTCTCCGACTCGGATGCTGTTGGGGCTTTGAATCCGGGCTTGACTCCTGGCTGGACCTGCAAAACAGTCCTCGAGCAGAGGGTGGTTTGGGGGGTGCCCCCTGCGGAAGACCCTCCGATGCCCAAGTCAGTGGAGATTCACAGCAAGCAGACAAATGAGGAGAAGGATCCCCGAGGAAGAGTTCCTCTAGGGGTGGTGCTAGGAGCTTTGTCTGAGCTCTAATGGAGTTTTTCTGAGAGTGAGAGTGAGTGAAAGAGAGGTGTCTTGAGTGTGCAGAATGCCATACCTGAGGGGATCTGAGGCTGTGATATTTATTGGTGATCACTTGATTCCTTGGGCACGTCACAGAGGGTCTGAAAGTTGTTGGGATTTGAAACTGATTTGAATCAGGCTGTTACAGGGTCGGTAGGATCCATATCCGGTTGGTTAGAGGATCAACGGCCAGGAAGAGCAGACGGTGCTTCAAGATTCAGCGACTACATAGGCTCTAAGCCATTTTTGGTAGTGTAGGCATGATTTTCTATTTGAAATCTTATTAATTTAAGTGTATTCCGTAGAGGTGCTTGAGTACCTCGGTTGGGCCGAGGTATAGGAGATGGCTGAATCTATTGAAGTATGATGAGACTTAATTTACCGAGGTATGGGATAGTTCGGCCTTCTTGGGACACAGAATGGCTTGGCTATCCGAGGTATAACGAGGCCTGGCCTACCGAAGCGCAGGATGATTCGGTGGTGATAGCTCGGCCTGTGGGGGTATGATAATAGCTCGATCAGCCGAGGTATAATAATAGCTCGGCTTACACAAAAGCAGTTTGGAGGGGGTAGCCTACTCATTGTTGCCTTTTGGATGTGACAGTTATGCGATTGGGTGTATGGGCTAGCCTTAGCCCGATATCTTGGATTGCACGAACATTAATGTAATGATATTTTTACCCCTCATCAAATATAAACTTAGAAAAGGTATATAGTATTATTTTCATATTAATGTAATATAATTAAATATTGATCATACGATTATATTATAATAATATAACATAATTATGATAATATAGTATAATGATTTTATATTTTAAAAATTATATTATAATTTAATTTGCATATTATAATAGTAATTAATAATAAACTATTATTGTGGTTGTAAAATATATGAAGATTTTGATGTTATATATATAATGATCTAGGACTCTGGTAGCACATCAAATAGGTTAGTCATGGTTATCTAAAAATTTTTACATAGCACACTAAACATTGTATTGTTAAATTATCGAAAACAAGATCACCAGATTAACAAATGCCATTCTAGTACATAATACTCTAGGTCATGTAAGAATAATTGCCAGGAGTCACAAACTATCTTTTAATAAATTTAAAAATAAGTTAAAGAATTCCCATACTTTCTTAAGCTGAACAAGCATATAATATCCAAGAGATTCCACCAAATTAAATCAATATCTACCGGCAAAAGTTAAGAATTTAACAAGCATATAACATCATATATCCAAGAGATTCTACCAAATTAAATCGATATCTATCAGAAAAGTTCAGAATTTAACAAGCATATAACATTAGATATCCAAGAGATTCCACCAAATCAAATCGATATCTATCCACTTTATTTATTATAACCACACGAAGTTCAAAGGATAACTCCTTTTCTCTTGGCAAAAGGCTCTCTATTAAATATATTCATAAAATCCACTTTTTGAGCCTTCAAATTTAAAGGTTCATGCCACCCATACCTAAAGAGCCCCGCGATAATGCCCAAGTCTATGGGCCAATTAATCCATTAGTGGATCAAAATTATGTGACTAAAAATTAGAATAAAAGTTAATTGATGGCAAATGAACTTGAGTTATAATCATATAATACTTTCTTATTCATCAAGTGTGAAGTTTTTTTTTGGGGTGTTACAATCTCTCTTTCTTATAATAACACTTTTTTTTCATTGACTATTTTTAGAATGTTACAATCTTCTCTCCTTATAATGTAACATTCATATAGCATGCCATAAGCTAGCTAGAATCTACTTCCAAACTAAGCCGTATGCCACAAGTTAGCTAGAATCTACCCCGAATTGGATCATTGGTGCTGTAATGGTAGCTTCATGCATGGCGGAGTTCTATCACCGTTTCATAAGTAATTCTTTTTTATGCCCACTAACTTTCACACACTCACATCGACTTTGATACTATTATAATTTGTAACGCCTCAAACCTATTGCTAATCCAATTAACCTATTAACGAGCCAAAACCATATGACCCAAAAACTCGAGTACATTCACATACTTATGTTGGCTTTGATACCATTTGCAACGCTTCAAGTTCATCTGCTAAACTAATTACCCTATTATCATATCGAACCTACGTGATCCAAAAATTTGAATAAAAATTAATTAATAAAAAATAAATTTGAGTTATAAATATATAATATTTTTTTAATTTGAAACTATTTTAGGGACGTTGCACTGCCACTAAAAGGGCTTTTCCCATTGCTACGACATCCCGAGAGGAGGACGGCGAGGCCCATGCTCGTAGAGGAAAGAAGTACTGTGCACGTGGGACAACATCAGGGACCATGTGGCGGAGACGGTGAAGCACAACAATTCTAGAATGAAACATGCATTATTTTGTGCCCTTCGGTTCACTTTCTGTATTTAAGATTCTCCCCAAGACTCCAGTGCACAAGGGGCTTTAAGCAATAAAGCGGCACTAAGCATTTTATTTTGTTCTTAATGCTTAAGAGTCATGCTTTGTGCACCATGCACGATGTAGAATGTAAGCATCGCACGCGGTGATTCGTCTGCACACGCGAGGAACACAGCGCGCGATGGACCTTACTTTATAAAATTAATTTTTACTGAATTTTTTGCGCACGGTGTGTATGATTCTGCATTGCGCATGGTTCATAAAGCATTTGCCAATGCTTAATGGTGACCATTATGCACGAGGGGTTTTGATGGTTGATATCGTTTCTGAAGGAATACATAATAGAGGTTTATTTTAGCTACATTGTCCAATCAATGTATTGTGTTGAGATCATCATTGGGATTTTCTTATATTTTCTAATCACAACTCTTTACACAATATGTACATGGACACGCCATCTGTATATCATTATCAAAATTTTAGCAATTCAGATTTGATTTGCCCGCCAAATCTGCGGGTCACCCAATTACCCATGGTAAGATGATTTATTTGCCCAATAGTCAAGCAAAATTGGATTTCAGTGAGTCTATCTCTGTGCTACGTTGACCTCAGAGCCCTTCAGATCCCTAACATTCATGATGCAATGACCGACTTGAACCTCACATAGGTCTGACACTATTCAACCAACCTTGAAGGTTGCAAAAGCAGCTGGTTATAAAACTGGCCGATTACATATAATCAACCTCAAAAAAGACCTTAACATAAATGAGAAGAAGATTTCTTTAAACCGACCTAAGTCCTAACAATGGTAGGCTTAAATCAATTTTCTAGGAGAGAGTTATTTTTACTTGCAACCTAGACAGAAGCGAGCATTTTTCTTCTTTAGAGATTAAATAGAAGTGAACGCTCTTTAGAAAGACTATGTCACATTACTATACCATAGAAAGACATGAGACATACAAAATGATTTGTTGATGCTTCAAAAGATCTCAGCAATAATGCAAGAATTACATCCACCGTGCCAAGTCTTCAGGGTTACAAAGAAACACTAGATTTCCAATATATTAATCAACAATCTTCTCCGTGCATTCTTATCTCATTGAGAAGGAAAACAAGAAAAAGGATCTCCTTAGCTTCTTGTATCCATCTTGGTTCAAGTTCTCTCCTTCCCTTCTTGTGTCTATCTTGGTTCAAGTTCTGTCATTGACACCTCATTTAGTGACATTGGTATTGACCTGCTCAAAGATTGGCCAGGTGTATCTTTATTCTTTCTCATGTATAATGCTGGCCGAGAAGGAGCTTTAAGGGACATAGATTTACTATCGAGCATTAGAACAACCGTAGATATGTCAGGCCTATCAGATGGATTCTCCTGAACACACAAGAGTCCAATTGAATGCATTTTACGACCTCACTTCCTGGGCAATGGCCATCTAATGCGGGGTCCAATATTTCAGAAAATTTTCCTTTCTTCCACTTCTTCCATGTCTGCATTGAATGAATTTATTTAGAAAATAATACAAAATGGAATAACATCATGCATCTATTTAAATCACTCGACTGACAACTAGTAATAACTCCACCAATCAAAACTTGGATTGATATGAGTCTGGCTAATACTTCTTGGAGTGATCCTCGAACGACAAACCAATCAAAGAACTCGACTGACAACTTGTGATAACTCCACCAATCAAAACTTGGATTGATTCTGAGTCTGGCTAATACTTCTTGGAGTGATCCTCAAACGACAAACCAATCAAAGACCTAATGATAGCCAAAAATAAAGCCAATCTAAAAAGATCCAAGCTCGATTAAAAAGGTCATTGAAAATGCATGTCCCAGGTTTCGACATGATAAACCTTATTAACTATAATCGGTACATTTTGGATTACTTTTTGAAAAAAAAATAGTTAAAGGCTAGGAAGCAACTTCAAAATTAAGGCGATCTAAAAAAAAGACCCAAGCTCAATTAAAAGAGGGTCCTCAAAAGGCATGCCTCTTGTCCTAATCTGATAGGCTTCTCTAATGACTAAAAGCCATCCGATAAACCGACCATGGTTAGTATTAGTAAGGACAAAGTTTCAAAACTCTAAAACTCAAGAAGTTTAAGGCCAGACTTCTAAAAGCAGATCTGTCTCGAGAAGTTGACTAACGTAAAGGATTTGGAAAAATCTTAAGAAAACTATGCGCCACAGAGTAAGCTAATGTGCTCTTAATTAAGTCGAGGACTAATACACTAGAGTCCAATAAAATGATTCCTACAGGCATCAATTCAATCAGCTTGGTTTAGAATATTTACCTTTCTAAGTCATTTCAGAACATTTAAATAACCACCTAAATTACTTAAAAAAATTACAAACCAAAAAAGCCAAACAAAAATACTTAAAGAAAATTTCTATTCCATTAAAAGTTCTTTGATACATGTGTAAGGCTCCTGTGGCTAAGCAACTAAAAAAATGTAGAAGAATGCCAAAAAAAAAAATTGGCCGAACAGAAGAAAACCAAAAAAGGAATCAAGATCACCAAGTTACCACTCCCCTTCAGAGTAGCTCATCAACACTAGAGCCATTGCAGCTTCCTATCAAGCTGAAGATTCTTTGGCCCCAGCCTTGACAGTGTCTTCGTTATCTTCTCAGCCTAGATCAAGGTTTCCGAAGTTTACGAGGATTCCACTTCAAACTTCTTCCTTACTTGTTTAGATTTGATAAGTTCAAAACATTTGTGTAAAATGCAGAACTAAAGGTTATTATTGATCTCACTTAAATTTTCTTTTAAAAAAAGCTCTGAAGTATTGGAGCTTGATCATTCATAATCGGAGAAGCCAAGCTTAAATTAGCTTGTACTAGAGCCTCCTCCTCGAATAGGAGGATGTTGGGAGGTCTCTGCTTAAGTAACAACATGGACTACTACTAAAATGGAGAAAGAACAGGGCCCTAATAGATCAGAGGTTATGCTACTATCAGTCTGCTCTAAACTGCCAGTTCTTGTCAACCATGGACGCAAAGAAGAAACAGTTCTTCTATTTAATGTATGGAAGATGCATTGCCGATCAAAATCTGTTGCCTTTGTGGACAGAAAAATACCATCATCTGACTTTAGCTGAATTAATGCTCCTTTAAAGCAAAGGATTATCTTCAATTAAAAAGTACTACAAGTTAGGGAACCTACTGACGTAAATCTAGAAGGAAGACTGACCATTAATCCTCCTTTGTAATGCTAGATTATCGAAGATAAGATTACCTCTTAACAAAAAACACTACATAATATATGCTCTATAAGTCGTGTAAGAATAATTGCCACGAATCACAGTATCCCTGTTAATAAATTTAAAAAATATATCAAACGAGTACTCACACCGCCTTTCCTCATATATGATAGAATTTAATAAGCATATAGCAACTGATATCCAAGAGAATCCACCAAATCAAATCAATATCTATCTGGTTTATTTATTACAACCACCAGAATGTTCGAGAATATCTCCCTTTCTCATGAAATCCATTCTTCGAACCTTCGAATTTAAATGCGATATCGTCCAAGGGAGCGCCTATAAAAAGCAAGCCAGTGTTTGGAAGCATAGCACAGGAATCGACCCAGAGGTCTAAACAGCCCAATGTCACCGATATCCGGCACTGGGATGCCCAGAACCCGCAGGAGAGGGTCTGGCCAAGATTCTCATTGGCTGGTCCCATTCCACCCGTGCCCAAAGAGCCCCGCCACTGGGAGGGCCATCCCCACCGCTAGGACATCCCGAGAGGATGACAACGAGACCCGTATTTGCAGAGCAAAGAAGCGCTGTGCGCGGGGAGAACAACAGAGACCATGTGGCAGAGCCGGTGAAGCCAGCAAGAAAGAATAGAAAATGATGGAAAGGATGGAAGGAAAAAAAATATAATATCAATTATCTTACTTGGATAGAGAAGGAACAAAGAAGGAGAAGAGTTATGTAACAATTGTATCCCTTCAGAATAGAAAATGAACTGTTGAAGTGAAAGGATAAAGAATAAAAAATGAAGGGATATTTTGGTTTTTCATTCCCTTCACCTCTTTTTTTCACCCATTCCCTTCTCCTTCTTTCTTTCATTCTCCTTTCATATAAGATAATTTATGACATTTCTCCTTGTTTTCCTTTCCCTCTCCTTCATTCCCTGCCATCCAAACAGATCCTAAGCAATAAATCAACATTATACGTGAGGGGTTTTGATGGTTGATATATATATATATAGCAGAGGTCCACTTTAGCTACAACATCGAATTTATATTATGTTGAGAGCATCATCAGGATTTTCTTATATATATATATATATATATATATATATATATATATATATATATATATATATATTATTTATCGCAACTCTCCGTGCAACATGTAGGCAGACACGACGTCTGTATATAATATATCAAATTTTTAGCGAGCCCGATTAGCTTTGCTTGCCAAATCTGCAGGTCACCCATTCGCCCATAATAAAATGATGTCCAATCCATCTCCCTACTGTTTCATCCACCTAGGTGATAGAAACCATCAGAGATTTCTTCTCTTGGAAGGGATATTAAATATGCATCGATCATACAATACTTACAAAGCACTCCTTCACTTAATCCATCCTGTTTTAACTTTATGATTCACATCTTCACCTACCTATTTCACCTTCTTGCTGAATAATTGATCCTAAATACCTAAATTTTTACTTCTTATTATTTCTTGGCTTTCAATCTTCATTGTCTCTTCATTTATATTTTTACTTTTGCTAAAATTATATTTCATGTATTAAATTTTAATTCTACTAATTTTGAAACCCTTAGGTTCCAAAGCCTCTCTTTAAATCTCTAACTTAGCATTTACTCCAGATTTAGTTTCAGCAAGCAACACCATATCGTTTGCAAATAACATACACCATAGGATATCATCTTGAATATATTTTATTAATTCATCTATAACTAATGCAAAAAGTTACGAACTTAAAGAAGATCCTTGATGCAAACTTACAGTAATTTTAAACTCACTAGTTTCTCCTATTATTGTTTTAAAAATAGTTATTGCTCTATTATACATATCTTTTATCAATTCTATATATTTTTGGTAACTACTTTTTTTTTCTAAAACCCATCATATTATTTCTTTAGGTACTATATTATATGCTTTTTCTAAATTAATAAAGACCACATGAAGCTCTTTTTTCTTTTCCCTAAACCTTTTCATTAATTTTTTAATAAATAAATAGCTTTATGGTTAATCTTTCATGCATAAATCCAAATTAATTATTTAACACTAAAGTTTTAACTCTTATTCAATTTTCTATTACAATCTTTCATAGTTTTATTGTATGACTCATCAACTTAATTTCTTTATAATTTATACAGATTTGAATATGTTCTTTATTTTGTATATGACTATTAATATACTTTTTCTTCAATCATTCAACGTTCTTTTAATTACTATAATTTTTTTAAATAAATTAATTAACCACATGACTCCAATTTTTCTAAGCCTTTTCAAATATGATGATGATTAAACATAATTTAAAATAATCAAACCCATTTAATTAAACCTAAAAGTAGGTGGTTACTTTTGGGATGGGATTCACAGTGACATTTCATGAAACACATTGTGAAATCTTAACAAATTAATTAGAATCATCTTTTATTCTTAGAAAAATTCTAGAACCAAATCCTAATAGATTAATTTTGCAATGACGTCTTAAATAAAAAAAGGGTTTTGAGGATTCATCACCTATAAATAGCTTGGAAATTAGTTGACAAACCCTCTTCTGTCCTCTTCTCTTTCTCCTACTCCTACTCCTACCCTACCTTTCTTATTTTCTGATCTGGAGTTGGCTGGCGATTGATGTTGATAGGTGGTGGGAACCGCTAGTTTCCTTTTGGCCACAATTCTCGGTTCAGCTACCAGGCTGAACGCCAGCGACCCATTTTGTTGGAGTTGGATGCTGCCTTTGATGGTCAGCAATGGAGGTCGAGAAGATCAGGTATGGATGATCCTGGTAGGGTTTGAGAAATTGGAATTTGGGCAAGGGAGACTATCCATCGAGATCTGGATTTTGGATCCCCTTTCCGACCAAGTGATGAATCAACATCACTGTGCCTTGGGTGGTCATCGGCCAAACTCATCGTCTCCAAGGGAGATCGCCACCGCTGCTGTCGCTTGAGCCAAAGTTGGCCATCGATTGATGGGAGGAAGAAGATAGTTATGTCTTCTTGTTTAGTTCGGCTGGGCTAAGCGAGGAGATGGGCTGGCTGAGCTAATGGGCTGGGTCAAGCTCCTGAGTAGAAAGGCCTGGTGAGTATAATTGGGTACTGGGCCGTGCCGCCCATGGGCTAGAATGGCTCGGCATGAACCGGCCTGTGCCTGGCATGGCCCGATCTGCTATAGTATTGGGCCATGCCAAGCATGGCCCAATACTACATGCCATGCCAGGCTCAGAAATTCCAGCTCACAGACCAAGCCTGGCATGGCCCATGATGGGCCTGGGATGGCATGGTCCTGCCGTGCTAGGCATGGCATGGCCCACATGGGCCTGGGCTGTGCTGACCCACAAGGGCCTGGAGGTCATGGCAAGGACTCGAGCCGGCCAAGCTTGCTCTCCAACTCGTCGAGCGAGCGCTTGAGCCGGGAGGACTCGAGACGGGCTTCGTTGTGCTTTTGGGTGGCATGGAGGAGCTTCTGAGAGAGCTCCACCATGGCGAGGCACCACTCGTCGACTCTAGTGGCGACGACAGCGGAGGAGGAGGGGGACAGAGAAGGATGGGGCAGCCAAGGATGAGCAGGGGCTGCGGCGGGTGAAGGGGAGGAAGAGGAAGCGAAGGAGGATGGCGGGGGAGGTGGTGAGGGAGGAGGCAGCGTGCTTGAGGCTATTGGTGTCGAGAGGGATGATGGAAATCTTCTCTCGGGTGGAGGACTAGCAATTGGCGCAGGAGACCGAGCGGTCATCGCCGACGACCTGGGGGCATTGGATCTCGAAGAAGGCTTCTTCAGACCATCGATTTAGAGGAGGAGGTGGAAGGATGGAGAGGAGTAGGCTGGTGCTTGTAAGATAGGGGGATGGGTCGTGCCTGGCATGACCCATGGTGGGCCATACCAAGCACGACCCGTAACATGCCGTGCTGGATTAGCAATTTTTTTAACGGGCTGTGCTCAGCATGGCCCGTTTATTAAAGGGCCATGCTAGGCACGACCCCATTTTTGGTGCGGTCTGATAGGCCTGGGCCGTGCCAGGCCAGGCATAGCCTAGTGCCCACCTCTACTGGTGAGTGTAGGTGAGTCATGGGTTAGATGGGCTGGGCGAGCTATCGATAACTCTATGGAAAAGTATTTGTGTACTGCGTGCAGTGTAAGACGCACACATCGCACACAGTGATTGGTTAGCACATATATGCATCGAGGATATTTTTATCCTTTTTCTATCACACGCATGGCCCTACATGTGCGCAGACCAGTTGCTACGCATGATGCACATGGTGCATAAAGAGTTTTCCTAACTCTATTATCTAGCAGCTACTTTTATGTATCTATCTTTATCATTAAAAGTTTTATTTTTAGCATTGATAGTTGCTGCTTGGTTATCATAGTGCATAAGCATAAAAGGAATTAGTCTTAACCACAAAGGGATATCTGCTAAGAGATTTCTAAGCCACTCAGCCTTAAAATTTTCATTTTCTAAGGCAGAAAACTTGGATTCCAAATTGGACCAAGCAGTGCAAATTTGTTTGGATGATTTCCCAAAAACAGCACTTTCACCAAGTGTAAAAATATAATCACTATCTTAGCTGAATTTGAGATTCAGTTGGCATTGCTATACCTCTTCAATACAATAAAAAATCTACTATATATTAAATCATAATCAATGGTCCCTCTTAAGTACCGAAGTACTCTATAAATGGTAATCCAGTGATCCTTATT
Source organism: Calamus simplicifolius (assembly GCA_900491605.1). Lineage (NCBI taxonomy): Eukaryota > Viridiplantae > Streptophyta > Magnoliopsida > Arecales > Arecaceae > Calamus > Calamus simplicifolius. Next base: position 267,413 of record UESW01002042.1, on the reverse strand, counting down.
AGGACTTTGAATATATCTGTTCAATCTGCCCACTACATAAGCAATATTAGGCCAGATATAGTTTATCAAGTATATAAGATGATTAATAACTAGGGCATAATCATGTTATGAGACAATATCTTCTAGTTTTTAAATTATAAATTAGCATTATAAGAAGTAGAGTCATGCTTACAATATAGTGTGCTATTATGACAATATGATATCATTTGGTGTCCTAAATATTTTAATATCTAAGATCACATTACCTTCCCCCATGTCTTTCATATCAGATTTTGGATGATAAAAACTTTTTAGTCAATCAACAATTTCTAAATTGCTACTCATGATAACAATATCATGTGCATATAAACAAATAATCACTAAAGCATGATCAACAATCTTAATACAATACATTTATTAGGATCATTTATCACAAATCCATCAGTAAGCAAACTTTATCAATCTTTTATGCCATGATTTAGGTACTTATTTTAATCATTACAAAGACTTGACCAACTTACAAACATTATGTTTATTTCTTGGAACCATATACCCTGCAAGTTAAACCATATAAATTTCTTTTCTAAGTTTCCATTAAAAAATGCAATCCTTACATCCATTTAATGAATTACAAATTTATAAATGGATGCTAATGTAATTAAGAATCTATTGAATGTAATTCTAGTGGCAGGAGCAAAGGGTGTCAAAATAATCAACACTTTCATTTGCGTATTTCCTTTAGCCATTAATCTAGTTTTAAATTTATCAATTGAATCATTTGGTTTTAGTTTTCTTTTAAAAATCCATTTACATATGATTTTGGGCACCAAGAGGTAAGTCAATTAATATCCAAGTTTGATTGAATAAAATAGACTTAATCTCACTATTGATTGCCTCTATCTAGAATGGTGCATCAAGTGAAGTTACAACTTCTTCATAAGTTGAAGGGTTATTATCAATTAAAAACATATAAAAATCAATCCCAAAACTTGTCTCTTTCCTAACTCTCTTACTCTTTCTTAATTCTACTTCATGTTCTTCACTAGTCTCTTCCTTATGTTCATTTTGAGATAGTGACAAATTTCTCTACATTGATTTTAAATAGAAAAAATGTTTTCAAATAATTCTACATTTTTAGACTCTATTATAGTGTTTAGTTCCGTATTTCTATTTTTACTTCTTAGCACTAAAAACTACACACAACACTGTCTTGTGCATAGCCAATCAAAGCACAATCAAAAGTTTTATGATCTAAGTTTCTCATTTTAAGTTAAGGTAGCAATACTTTTTCTAAAGATTCTCACAATTTTAAGTATTTTAGGTTAGATGCATGACCTTCCCACAACTCATATAGTGTCTTGTCAATTTTGTTATAAGAAATTCTATTCTGAATATGATAAGTTGAAAGAATTACTTCCATCCATAAGTTTAAGTGTGCTATTAAACCAATTAAAAGTGCATTCATCATCTCTTTTAAGGTTTTATTTCTTCATCCAACTACTACATTAAACTTAGGTGAGTATGGAGGAGTAACTTATGTATTATTTTTCTTTCTTCATAGAACTTTTAAAAGGAGTATATTCATATTCTCCTTCTCTATCCGACTTAAGTCTTTTAATTCTTTTATTATATTTATTTTCTACTTTAGCTATATATTGCTGAAATTTTTTTAAAAGCCTCCTCTTTTGACCTAAGTGAATATAATTTAGTAAATTTAGAATAATTACTATAAAGGTGGGATTGAAATGTTTAATGCCTCATGTTATAGTATGTTTTAAGCCTCCTAAATCTGTGTGGAATAAACATGGCAATTTAGTTTTTTCTTTCAATAGATTTACAACTTTTTTTAGGAGTTTTGGTTTCCACACAAAGTCTCACGTACATTAAGTAGTGTAAAATGAAGAAACATTATGTAATAAACCTAATTCTTTCATTTTATTAACATATAAATAATTCACATGTCCTATTCTAACATGCTATAAATCAAAAGAGTCAATTAAGTAAGCAAAAGAACTTCTATTATTATTATTCATGATTTCAAGAACATTCGAAACGAACATACCTTGATTATAATAAGCTTTTCTAAAAAAAAGACTATTCTTAGTCGTAACAATTTTATTAGGTTTAAGACTTTAACTCCAATCTTTCCTAGTAAGGAAACTAAAACTAAGTTGTCAAGAATATTCAAAACAAATAGAACTTAATTAGAATAACTTTTCCTAATAAAAACAGTATTCTTAGTCATAATAATTTTATCAGACTTAAAAAGAAATCTTTACTCCAACCTTTCCTGTTAAGAAAATAGAAACTAGGTTATAGCAAATATCCTGTACATGCAGCCCATCATTTAGTTAAAGGATCTTTCCTAAAGTTAGTCTAAGGAGAATTTTCTCTTAGTCGATCATAGGTGAAGGTCTTCAATCACCCATAAAAACTTATCCATCACCTTTGCTTAGTAGGATGTAGAATGCAAAAGCATTTCTATTATCATAAATATACTGGTAGTCTCAAAGTTTACCATTAATCATTCGATCCCATTACAAAACCAACACAGCAATAATATCTGCCTTAACCAAATTGGCCTTGTAGGATTGTCAATTCTCTTTCTATATTTGCACTGAAGAGCATGGTATCCCAGTTTGCCATAGAAGTAGTAGTTTCCTTTGTTTTTGAAGGTAGTGCTCTAGTTCTTTTATTTTGGATTAAAGGGCTTTTTACCTTTGGGTTGAGCTATGACAGGCTTAAGCTCCACCAGAAGGCTGACTTGCCCAAAGTCAAGGTTGACTCGAAGAGTCAAGGCCAACCTAACAAGGCTAACCTGAAGAGTCAAGCTCAACTTGAAGAGTCAAGGCCAACCAGATCAAATTCAAGACCAACATAAAGAGTTAAAACTAATTTGAAGAATCAAGCTCAACTTGAAAAGTTGAGGTTAATTTATCCAAAATCAAAAAATTAATTAACCATAAGAGCCATGGTCGACCTAACTAAAATCAACTAACCTAAAGAATTAGGGCCAATCTTATCAAAATCAGCCAACCTAAAGAGTTAAGGCTAACTTAAGCTAATTTTGGCTTTTATCGAACAAGATCAGTTATTAAAAATTAACTTAAAAGTATTAGCAATGTCTAGGCTCTGTAGAAGGGTGGCAGCAAAACAACAACAAAAAATTCTACCAAAATAGCCTAGATCAATGAAGAGCAAGTCCATCGAAGACCTTGGAAAGTATTCTAAAATCTTCATAAGTTAAAGGGATGTCCTCCTCATAAGGCATAATTCCCGTGAACATCCTTAAAGTGTTCCAACTACTCTCGAAGCTAACCTTAATTTGCAAAGCTTTTTCAAGTTTGGGTATCGACCTTAATTGATAAAGCTTTCTCAAGCCTGAGCATCAACCTCAATCAGCAAAGCTTCCTCAAGTTTGGCATTGACTTTGGTTGGTAGAACTTCATCAAGCTTTAAGCATTGACTTAAGAGTTTTGGCATTAGAAGGAGTCACCTTCAATAATTCTCCAAGCTAATTTAAGATCGATGAATAATTTTTTCAAGATGCAGATTTGAAATAAAAGTTAGCCAACATGATATCGATGAAGCTTCAAGATTGACCATCGCTCATGAATCGTTGAGCTCGACCTAAGCTGACAGTCTACGATTATCAAATTAGCCTATGTCTGTTACTCATTGAGCTCAATTTGAAGATAACCTTCATGAGATTACTGGATCATTAGAGAAGAGACAAATGTCCCCAAGATAGATCAGTTAAACAAAGGTCTTAACTACTTTTATGACTTGAGTAAGAACTGAAGCTCAACCTTCAAAAATGGATGGCAGGTAGTATGGTCTAATTTGGCTTTCTTATCTTATGGCGATATATGATAGAATCAGAGGTCATTACAAAGTGATTAGTATCACATAGACATCTATACGAAAGAAGAGAGCTTTATTAAGAAAGATTTTCTTTTTAGGAATCATCGACCTAGAAAACTTTGATTAGCACTCTACTTACTAAGAAAGCTTAAAACTAGTTTGAAAAGGTATCAACCGATATATATTAAGGGAATATTCTTCATTGATTGAACTCACACTACAACAAAAATATGGTATAGCAATGCTTTTTTCCCAACGCTACTTTGTAACATCGAAAAATGCCAAAAGTTGCTGATGCTTTTGGAAAGCGTCGAAAATTTACCATTGTAACGATGCTTTAAGCATCATGGCAACATTTTTTTTTCAAGCTTTTTCAATTTTTGCAAAACCCCAGAGCAAGATCCCATGCTGAAAAATTTGGATACCCCAATTCAATAAGTTGTTCAAGTGGTGGGACTTCTAATTCTTCTTCTTCATATGTATCCACCTGATTATCTATTTGTTTCCCAGATCTTAATGTATGAATGATACTTAATTGGTTAATCTGGGCTCCTTGTTTGGATACTTGGATGATTCGGTTCCTAGGGTTAGCTTTGGGCTGACTCGGTAGCTTATCCAATTCTCTTCCATTGAATGTTGTGGCTAGTTAACCTATTTGAGTTTTTAGTTTTACAATGGATTGTTTGTATGAGTGAAGGAGTTGAGTATTCATTTCTAGCCCTTTCAATGCTTGTAACACCATCTCTTCGAAAGTAGGATCATGATTATTTGGTGGAGGTTGAGGAGCACTTGCATATTGAGAATACGATTAAGTAACCACTTTCCTTTCCTTTCCTTACTAGGTAAGCAAACAGAACCAATTAAGTAACCACTTTCCTTTCCTTTTCTAGACACCAGTTAAGCAGTCAATCCTGACCTGGTCCAACTCTTTCGGGTGTCTTGTCCTATTGAGCTCGAGTTTCTTAGGGGCTGACATCTAGTTAATTTTAGAGTTAAAGGCTTGGATTAATGCAAAATGAAGGATATGGTTTGGGTACCAAGAAAGGATGATCAACTCCCCACGTGATCTTGATTAAGGGTTTGTTCCCTAAAAGTTAATTATGAAAATAGTGTGCAACAAGCAGATGTCCAGCTCTTGAAATTATCAAACAAAAATTAATCTAATTACTTTTTTAAAAGATTTTTGTGATTAAGTTTCTAATTTTCTAATAAATTATGAGATGTCAATGAAAAAATTTTGAGTTTTGCAGAAAATAAATTTACCTAAGTCAATCTAAGCATAGAAATAAAATATTTTTTATTATATATATTATATTATTTATTATTATTTATTTTTTAAATTAATTATATTTTATGGAAAGTATCTTAGGGTTTTCTTTTAGGTTCTTTAAGGTAAGTTAATTAAAAGAAAAAGTTAATTAGGTTATAAGTGGATTTTTGACAATAAGGAAAGTAATTTTTTTTATGTTAAAAAGAAAATAAGAAAATCTAATAATTAAGGTAACTTAAAAAAAAGCAATAAACTAAAGAGAGCAATAACTATTCAACAAAAAAAGAAATTTTTTGTTACTCTTTTCTTTTATATAGAAGCATGAATAATAATGAAACAATAAAAAAAATTAAAATTAAGAATTAAATTAAGAGAAAATTTGTAATAATTTATTTATTTTTTTAATTCTTTTTGTTAACTAATCGTGCCTGGATCCTCGGTAACGATGTCAAAATTTGATCGTTGTCATTGGCGATCAACAATAAAACCTACTTACTACTATAGCTAGTGGTAAATCGGGATTGTATCCTCAGGGATCAAGGTAATTATTTCATAAAAAAAGAAAAAAATTTATATATAGAGGATTATATTAAGAATAGCTGTTATTAAAAGATAACAACTAATTAATTAATGAAATTAAAACAGTAGGAGAAACAACTCATGAATCTGAATCCATTATTCAAACAAGTTTTATCTTTTTTTTAATGTTGCAATAATAATAATTTTTATAAATTTAAAATTAGAATAATTTATCTCTTATCAATATCCGCTTAGAGTATAAACTATTTAATAATTGTAAAGTTAAGGGTCTAATCTATCATACTACGATCTGTCTCTCTTAGGCATGTATCGTATCCTGAGATTACGATACGTTGATAGAGGGTACAGGCCATGTATGCCAAATCAAAACCTCAATCAGAAAAATAACTCAAAAGATATAATAAAGAAGAGCATAATTTTTATTGCATAGAAATTAAGAACGAAAAGAAAGATAAAATCTGATTACAGGCTTCTTCATTATCCTAAGTTTAAGGAATCTAGTCACGCATTGCTACCACCAGCATTTCCTCCATAATTTTTCTCTCTCAGGCCTAAATACAATAATCTAAATAAAAGAATAAAAAGAGCTTTGTAGAAACTCCTCTCCTCAACTATTGCCTGAGGTCCTCCATTTATAGAGCTCATCTAGGGTTTTTTCTTAGTCAAAGTTAGTCAATCGAGCGCTCAAGATTGTTTAGATATTGTGAGAAAATTTTTTAGCCATCCGTTCAACATAATCCACTACAAGAAAATACTGAAATAGCAACGCAAATTTAGCGACGTATAATTACGTCGCTAAATTGCGACCACTTTGCGACGCCTTTGTGACAACAAATATTGCGACGCATTAGCGACTCATTAGCGACTCATTTAACCAAAAAATCAAAAAAAATTAAATTTTTAATATTGCGATGCAAATATTGCGTTGCAATATTTTTAAATTAATTTTTTATGAAATATAAATATCAATAAAAATATTGCGACGCAATATTTGCGTCGCAATATTTTTAACAGAATTAAATATTTTAAATAGCGACGCATTAGCGATGCAATAAAATAGATAATTAGAAAAATTATTTTTAATTTAGCAACGCACCAATTGCGTCGCCAATAAATGAAATGAAATTAAATTTTATAAAATCTAATTATCAAAAAAAATATTGTGACGCATCACAGTGCGTCGCAATGTTTTTAAAAGAATTAAATATATTAAATAGCGACGCATTAGCGATGCAATAAACTAGAAAATAAGAAAAATTATTTTTAATTTAGCGATGCAACAAATGCATCACAAATAATTTAAATAAAATTATATTATTTAAAGTACAAAGAGTTTACAAAATATTGCGATGCATAACAGTGCATCGCAATATTTTGAAAAGAATTAAATATTTTAAATAGCGACGCCTTAGCGACGCAATAAAATTAGAAAATAGAAAAATTATTTTTAATTTAGCGACGCAACAATTGCGTTGCAAATAATTTAAATGAAATTATATTTTTTACAGTATTAATATTTTAAAAAATATTGCGACGCCAACCAGTGCGTCGCAATATTTTGAAAAGAATTAAATATTTTAAATAGCGACGCCTTAGCGACGCAATAAAATTGGAAAATAGAAAAATTATTTTTAATTTAGCGACGCAATAATTGCATCGCAAATAATTTAAATGGAATTATATTTTTTTCAGTATTAATATTTTAAAAAATATTGCGATGCCAACCAGTGCATCGCAATATTTTGAAAAGAATTAAATATTTTAAATAGCGACGCCTTAGCGACGCAATAAACTAGAAAAATAGAAAAATTATTTTTAATTTAGCGATGAAACAATTGTGTCACAATTAATTTAAATGGAATTATATTTTTTACAGTATTAATATTTTAAAAAAGATTGCAACGCCACCCAGTGCGTCGCAATATTTTAGAAAAAATTAAATATTTTTAATAGCGACGCATTAGCGACGCAATAAACCAGAAAATAAATTAAAATTATTTTTAATTTAGTGATGTAATAACTGCGTCACAATTATTTTAAATAAAATTAAATTTTATAAATTATAAATATGAGAAAAAATAATTACGACGTAACACAGTGAGTTGCAATGTTTTTAAAAAATTAATTATGTTAAATAGCGATGCATTAGTGATGTAATAAGCCAATTAAAATATTAATTAGGAAAATTATGTTTTAATATAGCGACATAATTATTGCATCGTAATTATTAGAATTAAAGTTAATTTTTATATATATAATTATCATATTAAAAAAATACGATGCAACCCTTTGCATCGTTATATATTTAAAAAAATTAATTATAATAAATAGTGATCGGTCCAAAATCGATCGTGACGATCAGAATAAGGGCTTGGATTGATCGCAACCCTCGGATCGTCGCTGATCGGACCGATCGCCACGTTTCGAGATCGGTCGTGGCCGATCGGGATCAGGGCTTGGATCGATCGCAACCGTTGGATCGTCGCCGATCTCGGACGGATCGCCACGGTCCGAGATCGGTCGTGGCCAATTGGGATCAGGGCTTGGATCGATCGCAACCATCGGATCTTTGCCGATCAGAGCGATTGCCGCGGTCCGTGATCGATCATCGCCGATCAGGATCAGGGCTTGGATCGATCACAACCATTGGATCGTCGCCGATCTCGAACAGATCGCCACGGTCCGAGATCGGTCGTGGCCGATCGGGATCAGGGCTTGGATCGATCGCAACCGTCGGATCATCGCCGATCTCGGACGGATTGCAACTATCCGAGATAGGTCGTGGCCGATCGGGATCAGGGCTTGGATCGATCGCAACCGTCGGATCTTTGCCGATCGGACCGATTGCCACGGTCCGCGATCGGTCGTCGTCGATCGGAATCAGGGCTTGGATCGATCGCAACCCTCGGATCATCGCCGATCGGACGGATCGCCACGGTCTGAGATCAGTCGTGGCCGATCGGGATCAGGGCTTGGATCGATCGCAATCGTCGGATCGTCGCCGATCTCAGACGGATTGCAAATATCCGAGATAGGTCGTGGCCGATCGGGATCAGGGCTTGGATCGATCGCAACCGTCGGATCTTTGCCGATCGAACCGATTGCCGCGGTCCGCGATCGGTCATCGCCGATCGAAATCAGGGCTTGGATCGATCGCAACCCTCGGATCGTCGCCGATCGGATGGATCGCCATGGTCCGAGATCGGTCATGGCCGATCGGAATCAGGGCTTGGATCGATCGCAACCGTCGGATCGTCACCGATCTCGGACGGATTGCAACTGTCCGAGATAGGTCGTGGCTGATCGGGATCAGGGCTTGGATCGATCGCAACCGTCGGATCTTTGCCGATCGGACCGATTGCCGCGGTCCGCGATCGGTCGTCGCCGATCGGGATCAGGGCTTGGATCGATCACAACCGTTGGATCATCGCCGTTCTCGGACGGATCGCCACGGTTCGAGATCGGTCATGGCCGATCGGGATCAGGGCTTGGATCGATCACAACAGTCGGATCTTTGTCGATCGGACCGATTGCCGCGGTCCGCGATCGGTCGTCGCCGATCAGGATCAGGGCTTGGATCGATTGCAACCGTTGGATCGTCGCCGATCTTGGATGGATCGCCACGGTCCGAGATCGGTCGTGCCCGATCGGGATCAGGGCTTGGATCGATTGCAACCGTTGGATCGTCGCCGATCTCGGACGGATTGCAACTGTCCGAGATAGGTCGTGGCCGATCGGGATCAGGGCTTGGATCGATCGCAACTGTCGGATCTTTCCCGATCGGACCGATTGCCGCAGTCCGCGATCGGTCATCTCCGATCGGGATCAGGGCTTGGATCGATCGCAACCGTTGGATCGTCGCCGATCTCAGACGGATCGCCATGGTCCGAGATCGGTCATGGCCGATCAGGATCAGGGCTTGGATCGATCGCAACCGTCGGATCGTCGCCGATCTCGGACGGATTGCAACTGTTCGAGATAGGTCGTGGCCGGTCAGGATCAGGGCTTGGATCAATCGCAACCGTTAGATCTTTGCCGATCGGACTGATTGCCGTGGTCCGTGATCAGTCGTCGCCGATCGAAATCAGGGCTTGGATCGATCACAACCCTCGGATCGTCGCCGATCGGACGGATCGCCACGGTCCGAGATCGGTCGTGGCCGATCGGGATCAGGGCTTGGATCGATCGCAACCGTCGGATCGTCGTCGATCGTCGCAATGTTTTTTAAATAAATTTATGTAATTAAAAATTTTATAAAATAAATTGCGACACCATTTATCGTTGCAATTATTAACATTAATTATAAATATTATCATTTATAAATATTAACAAATTATTGCGACGCCTTAGCGACACAGTTTAAAAAAAAATTAAAATAAATATTGCGACAAAATATATGCGTCGCAATATTATTAGAATACATATAGCTGATTAAAAATATTAAAAATAATTGCAACGCAATTTTTTGTCGCAATTATTATAATAAATTTAAATATTTTATTTAAAATATTTAAAAAATAATTGCGATGCACTGCTTGCGTCGCAATATATGTAATAAGTTTTTATTTTAATTAATTTAAATTATTAAAAAAATATTGTGACGCCTTAGCGACGCAATTATTAGAAAATAAAAATATTTTCCTGCCAGATGATGGCGCCAATTTAGCGACTCATTAGTGACGCATTTATTGGCGTCGCTATGTTTTCAGAAAATTATTATAAACATGTATTAATGATGGATTAGCGACGCCATAGTGCGTTGCTAAGACAAAAAAAAAAAAAATTGCGACGCAATTTTGGCATCGCTAATTACCTATATTTAAGCGGGCCCTTTCTCCTTTCCTCCTTCCCATCTTGACCTAGCCGCCGCCGTGATCCTCGCTCGATACTCCGGCGCATCCCCGTCCTCCGGCTACCCGGCGATCTCATCCGACTCCGGCTACCCGGCGATCTCATCTCAACCAAGGTTAGCCCCAATAATTTTAAAAAAAAAAATTTATTTTTTTTATTGATTTCCCTACGGCCACGGCCGCTGCCGTGGCCGGCAGTGGCCTGGCCATGGTGGCCAGGCCACTGTAATCACAAAATTTTTTTTTTTTTTTACAGGGGGGAGGGGAGGAAACCCCCCCCCCCTTGTTTTTTCTTGTCCGGCCACGGCCGTGGCCGCGGCCGGACAAGGCGGCCACGGCCGCTGCCGTGGCCGTCTTCTCCGGCCATGGCCGCTGCCGTGGCCGCAGTGGCCTGGCCACGGTGGCCAGGCCACGGTGGCCAGGCCACTGTAATCACAAATTTTTTTTTTTTTTTTTAACAGGGGGGAGGGGAGGAAACCCCCCCTATTTTTTCTTGTCCGGCCATGGCCGTGGCCGCGGCCGGACAAGGCGGCCATGGCCACTGCCGTGGCCGCAGTGGCCTGGCCACGGTGGCCAGGCCACTGTAATCACAAATTTTTTTTTTTTTTTTTTAATAGGGGGAGGGGAGGAAACCCCCCCCCCTTGTTTTTTCTTGTCCGGCCACGGCCGTGGCCGCGGCCGGACAAGGCGGCCACGGCCGCTGCCGTGGCCGTCTTCTTCGGCCACGGCCACTGCGTGGCCGCAGTGGCCTGGCCACGGTGGCCAGGCCACTGTAATCACAAAAAAATTTTTTTTTTAACAGGGGGGAGGGGAGGAAACCCCCCCCCCCTTGTTTTTTCTTGTCCGGCCACGGCCGTGGCTGCGGCCGGACAAGGCGGCCACGGCCGCTGCCGTGGCCATCTTCTCCGGCCACGGCTGCTGCCGTGGCCGGCAGTGGCTTGGCCACGGTGGCCAGGCCACTGTGACAAAAAAAAAAAAATTTCCCTTAACTGGGGGGGAGGGGGGAAACCCCCCCGCCCCCCCCCTTTCTTTTCTTGTCCGGCCACGGCCGCTGCCGTGGCCGGCAGTGGCCTGGCCACGGTGGCCAGGCCACTGTGACAAAAAAAAAAAAAAATCCTTAACAGGGGGGAGGGGGGAAACCCCCCCCGCCCCCTTTCTTTTCTTGTCCGGCCACGGCAGCGGTGGCCAGGCCACTGTGACAAAAAAAACAAAAAAAAAAAATTCCTAAACAGGGGGAGGGGGGATAGACTGTTTGTTATGTCTTGATTATTCAATAATATTTGTAATGCTAGATAGGAAGTTTTGTTGTATTATTATTTAATTTACATAATATTTATGTAATAATTAATTTTAGCAGAATGTTTATGATAATAGTATTTGTGCATTTATACTCATTTACAATTGTTATGTCTTGATTATTTATATTCTGCTGCAAACTGAATGATGCATTACAGTTTGAAATATTAAATAAAATATTTTGTTGTAATATTATTTAATTTCCAGCAACAAATTAGTAGTTTCAATGATTTACATTTTAGTATTCGAAAACATTTGTATTTGACATAATAATCTTAAAAAAGTTAGTGATTACATGTATAATTCACAAGAAGTTAAGAATAACAAGCATAAGTTCGATTGTCTTCGGACTTCCATAATCACAGCACTTTAACCTTTAGACCCATTTGAGAATTTGTAAGCCTTAGTCTTGCAAATTCTCAAATTGTCCTGGTGGACAGTTTGGGAATATTTCTTGTGACATGTTAGTCTGCTAGTAATCATCGTGGGGTGAGATTTCGGATTGCAATTGCTCATACGTTCTCCTAGTGTGGCTTATATACCACACATGTAGGAGAACATATGGGGAAATGCTGCCGAAATTTCAATGTTACCGATTGATGATAATTAATAGCAGAATAACATATTGTTGAGAAATTATTGAAACATAATTGCCCCAACTTATTGATTTTGATGATTTCCAAAAGACATTACTTTACTTTCTAAAAGGCTATGAATATGTTAAGTCAATCAATGAAATATTCTTACTATGAGCAATTTCAAATTGGAAACTATGAACTGTTAATGTGTAATGAGTTTTCTTTCAATTGAATATATGTTTCATTGAACTATACTTATGAATTCAAAAATGATTTCTATACCACTCTTTTAAAGATCAATGAATTAATGAAAATGTTTTGAAATTGAGCATTACTGTTAAATCAACATTATTCAAGTCATATTTATATTTTAAAATTGGTTGGGATGATTTTCAAAGCAAATCAGAATATTTTCTGATTTTTGTATCAGTCCCGAGCCGACTCGAGAGTTTCCGAGTCGACTCCTGTGATATCTGATTTTTTAATGCTGTCTCGAGTCGACACTTGAGTTTTCAAGAGTCGACCCCTGAACCTTCTCGAGCCGACTCGCACAGTACTCGAGCCGACTCGCTCAGACGGCAGAAAGACTCATTTTTGAGTGCCTCTCGAGTCGACTCCCAGCTTTTCGCGAGTCGACCCCTGAAAGTCACGAGTCGACTCCAAGCTTTTCACTAGTCGACCCCTGAGGATTCACTTTTTGGTGCATTTCTGATTCGCGTGTTCGAGCCGACTCGCACAGTACTCGAGCCGACTCGACGGAATCTGGGCGATAAGTTTTGAGTTGACACATCAGCACCAACGGTAATATTTTGAATCAACGGCTATATTTTACTGTGTCTAACGGCTATATCTTTTCAGGATCTATAAATAGAAGAGCCAGATTCAAATAGAAGTAGTGAGGAAAAGAGGGGATTGAAAAAGAAAAGAGAAATAGAAGAGCAAGAGAGAAAAATAGAGAGAGCCTATTGAATATCAGAAAAAAGGGAAAACTGAGAGTATTGTAGAATCATTTGATTCAAGGAGAGATTCAATCTTTGCATTTGAGAGAGAGATTCGTGTGCATCAATTAATCGACTCTCAAAGCTCAAGAGGAAGGCAAAAAGCAATCCAACGTGCAAAATCTTCAGCCATTCCCAAGTTCAAAAAGAGGCAACACATTCTCCAAAGCTTTTCAACGATTGAGGAATCTTGCTGAGGCATCGATTCAACTTTTCAAGGAGAAAAGGGAGAAAGCCATCGCTGCAATCATCCGAAAACCATCAGGCATTTCTAACCCTAGTTTTTATTTATTCTTAAATTTGTATATCTGCTCAAGAAGGAGCATTTCTGTTACAAATACTTTGATTTCACTTGGTTACTGGTTCAATCAGTGGATTGAATCAGTGGAGGTAGGTTTACCTCGTTGCAAGCCGGAGTGCTTGAGTTGGGTTCGTTGTGATCCCGTGAAAACAACGAGTTAGGTTTGTTGTTAGCCCGCAAAACAACGTGTAGGGTTTTGTGCTGGTAAGCCCGCAAAACCAGCTGGGTTCGTTGTGATCCCGGTGAAAACAACAAGTTTGAGTTGTGATCTTGTAAAACAACTCGCTGTAATCGGAGAGATTATAGTGGACCCAAGTGATCCTTGGGAGTGGACGTAGGTGTTGGATACACCGAACCACTATAAAACTTTTGTGTTTGCCGTGTTCATTTTCTCTCACTTTATATCTCTTGTTATTTGCTTGGATATTGTTTTAAGTTAATCTCACTTGCACATATTGCTAATACATCATTGAAGTTAAAAAGGACTTAAATTTTTAAGAACCCAATTCACCCCCCCCCCTCTTGGGTTGCCATCTGGGCCAACAATTGGTATCAGAGCATAGTGCTCATTTAGAGTTTGATCTCACGATCAAGAGCTAAAGGTCATTATGGCAACACAAAGTGGTTCTTGTTTGCTGAAGGTCATTCTACGAATAGACCTCCTCTTTTTAATGGAACCAACTATTCATATTGGAAAGCTAGAATGAGGATATTCATTCAAGCTTCTGATTATGAATTGTGGGGAGTAATATAAATGGACCTAGTACACCCACACACCTTATTGATGGCACTATTGTTCCTAAACCCGAAAGGGATTGGAATGATAATGATAGGAGAATGGCTCAACTTAATGCCAAAGCCATTAATATCTTATATTGTTCCTTAGATTCAAATGAATTCAACCGCATCTCTACTTGTAATTCCGCTAAAGAAATATGGGATAGGTTGGAAATTACACATGAAGGAACAAACCAAGTAAAAGAATCAAAGATAAATATTTTGGTTCATAAATATGAATTGTTCACAATGGAACAAACTGAAACCATCACATGCATGTTCACTAGATTCACCGATATTGTGAATGGTTTGAAAAGTCTAGGAAAAGTTTATACTAATGCTGATCTTGTTCGCAAAATACTCAGGTCATTGCCAAGATCGTGGGAAGCAAAAGTCACAGCAATCCAAGAAGCCAAAGACCTCAATGCACTACCCTTAGAGGAGCTTCTAGGATCTCTCATGACCCACGAATTGACAATGAGGCAGCATATTGAGGAGGAAACTAAAAGGAAGAAAACCATTGCCTAAAGGCTGCAAAAGAAGTGGAAGAGAGCAGCAGTGATGATAGTGATGAAGATGATGATGAAACTGCTCTCTTGGCCAAGAAATTCAGAAGATTTATGAGAAAAAGGCCCTTCCACAAAAAGAAATTTGGAGCAAGAAATGATGGAGAAAGGATAAGAAAAAGGACAAGGAGAAAGAAAAAGAAAAAGAGCCCTTAATATGTTATGAGTGCAAAAAGCCAGGGCACTTTAAATATGATTGTCCTTTGCTGAAAAAGGCCTACAAGAAAAAGAAGAAAGCATACATGGCAACATGGTCTGATGAGTCTTCTTCATCGGAAGAAGAAGAGCAAAAGGAAGTTGCCAACATCTGCTTCATGGCCAACGACGACGACTGCGACAATGAGGTAAGTTCTGAAACTCAAATGATGATTTTACTTTGATGAAATGTTTGAGGCTTTTAATGAACTTATGATAGATTTTAAATTGTTGAAAAAGAAATTTAAATCTGTGAAAAATGATAACATTAGTTTAGCTAAAAGTAAAAATGAATTAGCTTTAGAAGTTAAGAACTTAACTAATGAAAAAGAAGAACTTAGGAAAGAAAGAGATAATCTTAATCAAGAAATAGATTCATTAAAATCTGAAACTAAAAACTCAACTAAAGATTTAAAAGATCAAATAGAAACTTTAGCTTTAGATAAAGAACAGCAAGCTAAAGAAATTGACTCTCTTAAGAAAGATGTTAAAAAATATAAGGACATTGTTGAGAAATTCACTTTAAGCTCAACTAAACTTAAACATGATCTAGATAGTCAAAAAGCTGTTTTTGACAAAGCTGGTTAGGGTATAACACATTAAGAAAACAAAAATCATTAAAGAATATTTTTGTAAAAGCCAACCAAAGTAATATAACTTGTTTTAAATGTAATGAAAAAGGTCACAAATCCTTTGAATGCAAAACGTTAAAACAACAACAAATTAAATTAAAGCTAAGAAAATATGGGTTCCGAAAGGAACAATTTTTGTGCTACTAACCATGAAGGACCCAAGAAAGCTTGGGTACCTAAACATAAAGTTTGATTATGTTGCAGGAATGTCTTGTAGCCAAAAGATCAAAGAAAAAGTGGTATCTTGATAGCGGCTGCTCAAGACATATGACGGGTGACAAAGAGGAATTCATCACCCTAGAAGAAAAGAAAGGTGGAGTTGTGACGTTTGGCGATAACGGTAAAGGTCAAATTATGGGCCTTGGTAAAGTTCGCATAACTCCATCTATATTATTGATAATGTACTTTATGTTAATGGTTTAAAGCATAATCTAATTAGTATAAGCCAATTATGTGATAAAACTTTAATGTTTCATTTAAATCTTCTATTTGCACTGTAACTAATTCTATTGATGATAGCATTGTTTTTACTGGTTATAGATTTGGCAATGTATACTTAGTTGACTTAGACAAAACTTCTGAGAGTAGTCATTGCCTAATTGCTGACAATGCTAACATAATGATATTAGTTGGTTGTGGCATCGTAGATTAGGTCATGCAAGCACACACCTTATTTCAAAACTAATTAAAATGGATTTAGTTAAAGGTTTACCTAAATTAGATTTTGAAAATAATAAAATATGTGATGCATGTCAATTTGGAAAACAAACTAGAAGTTCTTTAAATCTAAAAACATTGTTTCAACTTCTAGGGGACTAGAGCTACTTCACATGGACCTTTTGGACCAACTAGAACCACAAGTCTAGGAGGAAAGAAATATGGTCTAGTGATTGTAGATGATTATTCTAGATATACTTGGGTAATGTTTTTAGCTCACAAAGATGAGACTTTCTCGATATTCCTGAAATTCTTCAAGAAAGTCACAAATGAGAAAAACACTACTATAGTATCTCTAAGAAGTGATCATGGAACAGAATTTGAAAATCACTTATTTGAAAATTTCTGCACTGAAAATGGAATTAATCATAATTTTTCAGCCCCTAGGACTCCACAACAAAACGGTGTAGTTGAAAGAAAAATAGGACTCTAGAAGACATGGCCCGTACCATGCTATGTGAAAGCAACTTACCAAAGTATTTTTGGGCGGAAGCAATTAACACAGCATGTTACATCTTAAATAGAGCTTTAATAAGACCAATATTAAAGAAAACACCTTATGAATTATGGAATGAAAGAAAACCAAATATAAAATACTTTCATGCATTTGGATGTAAATGTTTCATTCATAATAATGGTAAAAACACTTAGGAAAATTTGATGCTAAATCTGATGAAGGAATTTTTCTAGGTTATTCAACAACTAGTAAGGCATATAGAATCTTTAACAAGAAAACCTTAGTAGTTGAAGAATCCATTCATGTAGTTTTTGATGAATCTTTAGCAACTGGATCTGAAAAGATTGATGATGAGGAAGATACAAACATAATTGAAAAAGATCTTGAAAAACTTAATATTGAAGTATCTTCTGATCATGAACAAGAGGCTAAAGATGATGATTCACATAAGGACGATGATGTCAATATGATCATAATGATGTAGATCTTCCAAGAGACTGGAGATATGCTCATAGTCATCCTAAGGAATTGATTATAGGCGATCCATCTCAAGGAATAAGGACTAGATCATACATGAGAAATATTAGTAATCATCTTGCATTTGTATCACAAATTGAACCTAAAACTATAGAAGAAGCTGAAAAAGATAATAATTGGATGTTAGCATGCAAGAAGAACTAAATCAATTTACTAGAAATAATGTTTGGACTTTAGTTGAAAGACCTAAAAACCATTCAGTAATAGGATCAAAATGGGTTTTTAGAAATAAACTAGATGAAAATGGCATAGTAATTAGAAACAAAGCTAGATTGGTTGCTAAAGGATATAATCAAGAAGAAGGTATTGATTTTGATGAAACCTTTGCACCTGTAGCTAGATTAGAAGCCATTAGGCTATTACTTGCATTTGCATGTCATATGAACATTAACTTATTTCAAATGGATGTAAAAAGCGCATTTTTAAATGGATTTATTAATGAAGAAGTTTATGTAGAACAACCACCAGGTTTTGAAGATCACGAGTTTTCAAATCACGTTTTTAAATTGCACAAAGCTTTATATGGTTTGAAACAAGCACCTAGAGCTTGGTATGATAGGTTAAGTAAATTCTTAATAGAAAATGATTTTACAAGAGGAAATGTTGATAAAACTTTGTTTTTGAAAAGAAAAAGTAAAGATTTACTTGTAGTACAAATATACGTAGATGACATTATTTTTGGTGCTACTAACGATTCTCTTTGTCAAGAATTTGCAAAGTTGATGCAGGGAGAATTCGAGATGAGCATGATGGGAGAACTCAACTTCTTCCTTGGACTCCAGATCAAACAATGCAAGGAGGGAATCTTTATCAACCAAACCAAATACACAAGAGAACTACTCAAAAAGTTTGGTATGGAAACAATGAAACCCCTCGGAACACCAATGAGTCCTTCATGCAAGCTGGACAAAGATGAAGAAGGTAAAAGGTTGATCAAAAGTATTATCGAGGTATTATCGGATCCCTTCTTTATTTAACAGCAAGTAGACCAGATATTATGTTTTCAGTATGTTTATGTGCTAGATTTCAATCTGAACCTAAAGAATCACATTTAATAGCTGTTAAAAGAATTTTAAGATATCTAAATGGAACAAAAATGTAGGTTTATGGTATTCTAGAGACTCCACATTAAACCTAATTGCATATTCAGATTCTGATTATGCTGGATGTAAATTAGATAGAAAAAGCACAAGTGGTGCATGCCATTTCTTAGGAGTAACTTAATCACATGGTTTAGCAAAAAGCAAAATTCAGTTGCATTATCAACTACTGAAGCTGAATATGTAGCAGCTGGAAGTTGCTGTGCGCAAATCCTATGGATTAAGCGACAACTTGAAGACTATGGTATCACACTTGATAAGACACCCATAAGATGTGATAACACTAGCGCAATCAATTTAACTAAAAATCCAATTCAACACTCAAGAACAAAACACATAGAAATTAGATATCATTTTATAAGGGAACATGTAGCTAATGATGAAATTTGTTTAGATTATGTAAACACTGAAGAACAATTAGCTGACATCTTTACAAAACCTTTAAGTGAAGAAAGATTTTGTTATCTTAGAGGAGAATTAGGAATTTGTAATCCTTTTGAATAAATTTTGAAACCTTAAGGAAATATATCTAGAATTCTTTCAATTCTCAAAATCTTAAGGAAATTTATCTAGAACTCATATCAATTTGATCTCTCAAATCAATGATTTTTAATC
>UESW01002042.1:110134-244366 GCA_900491605.1 Calamus simplicifolius | reverse complement strand
TCTTGCCGATAGAGTGATTACAACCGGGAGAAAGGTTGATTTTGAATTATTTGAGGCAGAAGGTTTTCTTTGGGGAGGCAGTTAATTGAAATGGGATGGGAGAAGATATGTTCCTTAGATTGTCCAACCTACCCAGCCCTAGTTAAAGAATTTTATAAAAATCTGTCAAGAGGAGACAATGGATTAGTCAGCATCATTAGAGGAAATAGAATAAATGTGACAGTGGATTTACTCTCAAGATTGTTGGAACTTCCAGTGTCTGGTACTTCTACTTTTCATCTGATGATAGGAGCCCAGCTCTATCAAGATTGCTAAATAAGAAATTGTTGGTTTTGAAGAAGTCTATGCAAATCAACTATCCTTGGAATTAAGACTTCTCCATAACATTTGTAGTAGGATTCTATTCCCTAAGATTGGGAGATTTGATTATGTTTCTGAGAGAGATATCTTTGTAATGGATGCTATAGTGACTGAAAACCTATCAATCTTCCGAGCATGATATTATGGTACATTGCTGACTGTGGGAGCAAGAGAAATCTAGTTTACCCTATGGCATGATATTAACTAAAATCTTTCAAAGCCAAGGGATAATCATTTCCGATAGTGAGCCAATGAGAAATTTAAGACACACTGATTACTATAGTTTGGCCACTATTCATAGAATGGGATTTGTGAAGAAGGATGGCAGATGGGAAAGGAAAAGTATGTTGGAAGATAGAGCGCTAATATTGAGGCACCTGGACCGTCAGTTAGACATTCATCTCCTGTACCTCCTAGCTCTTCTGTTCCTGTTCCGGCCCCTTCTCCTGCTCCGATGGTTGATCAGTCATCTTCTTCATCTGTCGGTTTTTCAGATCTTCAGTTAATGCAGCTTAAGAGTCTTCTTGATGATCAGGCGGATAAATTGAAGACAAGTTTGACAATAAATTCATGAATCTTAAAGAAACTCTTTATTCATTAGATGATCGGATCACCAAGATTGAATCAACTCTTAGCTCCTCTACTGAGTCTTTAAGTGGTGATCTAAAGAATATTTTTGAAGAACTTAAAGACATCTGTGGAGATGGTGAGACCTATGCAAAGTGCAACGCTGAACTTCAAGACAAAATTTAACTGCTTGTACTTTTGTAGATGAAAGACTGAAGGATTATGTTAAGATTCAAACTGACGGAATGAAGAATATTATAGATCACTTAACAAGGATTGTAAGGACACATTTTTGATGTAATAGATGCTTAGTCTTTGCAATGTAATGAAATTTATATTATGTTTTACATTTTGATACAATGATGTAATGAAAAATCAGTTTTGTATGCTCAATGTAATCTGAGTTTGAATGTACTTCTCCTATTATCAATGAATCTCAATCTTGTTAAAACATATCTTAAATCATGAATGTGATTATGTTTGATGCTTCTCTACCTTTTTGTTGATAACAAAAAAGGGGGAGAGTTTTATAACTGTATATGCATGGGGAGAAATTAAACGAATGTTATTATATATGCATATAATAAATAATTGAATGAATGAGATAAAAGGAAGTAATAATTAAACATTACACATATAGTGAATGAATGAAAAAGCAATTTAGATGAAAAGGCTGATTTTGACATTAAACTGTATAAGCTTAAATTGAATGAATGAATATTTATTTGAGTTTCATAGGGGGAGCTACCTCATTCAGGGGGAGCCTAACTATGAAAATAAAATAAATTCTTTAATCAATCATGCATATACTCAATGTTTTTGTCATCATCAAAAAGGGGAGATTGTTGGGGAGATTGTTGAGAAATTGTTGCCCCAATCTTATTGATTTTGATAATTACCAAAAGCCATGAGTATATTAAAGATGCAATGAGTTTATTTACATGAGCAATGAATTTATTTAGAACAATCAATGAGTATGTTAAGTATGACTTTAATCAATTTGAAAGTAACTTCAAGCTCCATGTTTAAGCTTTCAAAAAGAAATTTTTATACTTCATATCTCAATCAATGAGTTTTTGGAACATTTCTTGAATTGATTCCTAATGACAATTTTATTGTATTCAAGTCAAAAATCGATTTAAAATTAATCTGGAATGAATTTCAAAGTCAATCAGAAAATTCTCTGATTTTGATACGTTCCGGAGCCGACTCTAGAGTTTCAGAGTCGACTCCACTCAGTATACAGAGATGTCTGTTTGTCTCGAGTTGACCCATGTGATTTCTCGAGTCGACCCCCGATTTTGTCGAGCCGACTCCATGACTGTGTGAGTCGACTCCGCTCAGACACCAGAGAATTTTTTTTGAGCACTTTTCGAGTTGACCCCTTACTTTTCATGAGTCGACCCCCGACTGTCAGGAGTCGACACCTTATTTTCATTGAGTCGACCCTTTAACTTTCTGAATATTTCTATTTTTGGTATCGTCTTCGAGCCGACTCGCCTAAAGCTGGAGCCGACTCCAACAAATCTGGGCGTGATTTTTCTGAATGCCAACTCAGCGTCAACGGTAAGATTTTTCAATAACGGCTAGATTTCTTTGTGTCTAACGACTATATTTTCGCAGAGTCTATAAATAGAGAGGCCGTTTTCAAATCAAAAAAAGGAGATACAAATCAAGAGAGAAAAAGAAAAATCTTTCAAAAAAGAGGAAAAAAGAGCGTCATTTGAAAAATCCGAGATTCAAAAATAGAGTGAAAGAAAAGGCGTGAAATCAAAGGAGACTTCATCTGTGTTCAAGTTCATCAATCCAAGAGAAGTCTAGAAGAAAATCCAAGAGCCATTCAAGAGCAAATCAAGAGATTTTCAACATTCAAAGAAAGGAAGAAAAAGCTGAAATCAACTCCAACATTCAATCCGTGAAGAATCTGAGCTGAGGCCCGATTCCACACTTCAAAGGAGTTGAGGAAAAGAAAAAAGAAGAAAAGCCTGCACTCAAGTCAAATCTAAACAGGCTCTTCTAAACCTTGCTTTTATTTTGAAATATCTGCTCTAAAGGAGCTGTTTTGTATTAAACTTACATTTTCATCTTGTGGTTTACTAATTCAATCAGAGGGTTGAATTAGTGGAGGTAGTGTACCTCGTCACAAGCTAAGGTTAGCTTGTGTGTTGGGTTTTATGCTGGTAAGCCCGTGTAAAACCGGCTGGGTTCGTTGTGATCCCAGGAAACAACAAGTTTGGGTTGTAAGCTTGTAAAATAACTCGACTGTAATCGAGATGATTATAGTGTGGACCCAAGTGGAGCTTGGGAGTGGACGTAGGTGTTGGATACACCGAACCACTATAAAATTTCTGTGTTTGCCGTGCTTATTTATCTCTCTCTCTTGCTATCGTGCTTTAACTTGAATTAATTGTTTGCATCCTCTCATCAATAGTTTAAATTACTTTAAAAGGCTTAATTTTTAAAAGAATCCAATTCACCCCCCCCCCCCCCTCTTGGGTTGCCATCTGGGCCAACACA
The DNA here is from genome assembly GCA_900491605.1 of Calamus simplicifolius. NCBI lineage: Eukaryota > Viridiplantae > Streptophyta > Magnoliopsida > Arecales > Arecaceae > Calamus > Calamus simplicifolius. The sequence goes on along the minus strand of UESW01002042.1, from coordinate 240,922 downwards.
TATCATGATTCAATTACATATCCCAAGGATATTTTCCTAATATTCAGACTTGAAGCAGAGGAATTAAACCATAAAAAGTTGGCAGTACATAAGCGACGTGCAATCATGACTGATAAGTAGTATGCAACGAACTATGCTTGCTATGGTTCGTTACGGTGAAAGAGTATTGATGATGCCTGATCATCTCGAGCTAACGTTCTTGAGCATTAGTGAATGCTCTGTGAGTTTGTTGAGGCAGCTTTACCTCCATGTCGAGATCTGCAAGAAGTCTCGGGGATCGGATATTCTAGCAGGGACCCTTCGACACTCAAGTTAGTAATCAGAACCACAGCCGTGAGCTTGAATAAGCTCTAGAGAGAGAGTTGAAAAGATGATAAAACTCTTTAAGTGTTTAAGTGTTCATACCTTGGCCAGGGATTCCTCTTACTCATTTTATTGAAACTCGGAGTTTATGAGACTTGCTTAGGAAGCTTGAAATCTTATGATGAGCCATGACTTTTTAAATGGAATATCAATATTAGTGGGATTTATCCCATTTCAACTGGGTGATTGCTACTTTATGGCAGATGATGACTTTTTGGGCTCATCTAATCAGGGTCATTAAAGCTGCATGATGGACGATGACTTTTTAGGCTCACCTGATTCGAGTCATTAAAGTTTCATGATTGATGATGACTTTTTAGGCTTGTGCCAGAGTTAGTGGAGCTTATCTTATTAGATATATATATAAGTCGAAGGCAGCTAATGGGCCCAGCCTTGTCAGAAGCAAAGGTTTGCCTGGAAGCTGAAGCTGAGCCCGAAAATGAGGAAAGATGAGGCTACCTTAGAACTGAGGCCGCTTGCCTGAGAACTGGGGCCACCTTAAAATTGGGGCCGCTTTAAAATTGGGGCCATCTAGGAGCAAGAGCTGCCTTAGAACTGGGGCCGCTTTAGAACTGGGGCTGCCTAGGAGCTGGGGCCGTCTAAGAACCGGGGCCAACTTAGAACTGGGGATGCTTTAAAACTGAGGCCATCGCCTAGGAGTAGGGGTTGCTTGAGAACCGGGCCTCCTTAGAACTGGGGCCACCTTAAAACTGGGGCCACCTAGCAGCAGAGGCCGGAACTAGGATCGCCTGAGAACTGGGGCCGCTTTAAGACTGGGGCCGCCTAGAAGCTAGGGCTGCCTAAGAACTGGGGCCGCCTAGGAGCTGGGGCCGTTGGCAACCTATCGATTTCTGTTATCAGATCATTTTGGCCGTTAACTTACATGTGGCTTTTATCAGCCACATCATATGCCCCTCTGCTCCTAAGTCTTAGTGCTCACGTGAGTAGCACTTGTCAAGAGAAAGGAGTGCAAAATCTTTCGCTTTTGTTGGGCCTTGCACGCCATAAATTAGAGAGAGCGGGCACATGCCCTCAAGCAGGTAAAGTCTCTTCGAAGTCTTCTCATCATTTAAAGAATGGCACCATAAGCAATATGATCTGCGAAAAGATTGAGAAAATACTCTTCGATTAACGAAAAAGATGGAGCGTCATTATTGGATTATTCTTATCCATGTCCCATCATTGGACGTGGATCACACTCCTCAAGCATCACTGAGGCGTTGTATCTTGAGTAGCAAAGAGTTTTTGGATAGCTGAACACTGCCTCCACTTATGAGTCTCCACGTGGCATTGCAGTGGGCGAAACATTTCAAAAATATATAAAGATCGTCCCGCTTGTCCTTTCAAGCCTTTCACGTCTCCAATACCTTCTCTGTTCCTTCTTTGCCTTTTGAGTCCTGTGTTCTTTCTTCTCTCTCTCTGATCTTCATGTCAGTCCCTTTCACTTCCTTTGTTTCTTTCTTTTTTTCCTATAGATCCCAGTTCCACTAGAAAAGGCAAGAGTCCCATGGTCGAACCCTCCAAGGATGAAATCCTCTGGGCTGGCGCCGGGCTTCTGGTGGTATTTCCATCTATGATCGTTCGACGACCGTAGCCCAAGCACCACCTAGAGTCTCGCCACCCAGGGTCTCTCCTCCACCACCAAGTCATTAGGTGCCTCCTCCGGCTAGCATTTCTGAGTCTGCCAGTCTGAAGGAGATAGCCTCCACCATTACCTCTTCAGAGATAAGGAACCTTAGGGCTCAGTATGGGATACCCGATATTGTCTATCTTTCTATTCCCCATTCCGATGACAGGGTAACCTCCAACCAGTCTGGTGGGGTTGCCTTGTAAGAGGAATTTTTTAGAAGTGGGCTTCATCTTCCTTTCCATCATTTCTTCCTCACTCTTTTAGATAGGTATGATATTGTTCCAGCGCAGTTAACTTTGAACTTCATTCGAATTATCTATGCCTTCATTGTGCTCTGCCATTTTCATGGTATTTCTGCACGAGTCTCCTTATTTCAGGCTCTGTACAAACTCCGTAATCCTAATAAAGTTGGATGGTGAAGCTTCGCCTCCAGGCCCAAAAAAACCCTCAAACTTGATCTGCCCTCCAAAATCAAGGGATGAAAGTTCCGATTTTTCTAGGCCCATATGGACGGAGTGAGGATGGGTTAGGGCAGTCTCGACATCAGCCCTAATAAGAACTCAATTATCAATGAGGAAGATTGAGAAGTCTTTGATTTATTGATGTCCTCTGACATTCCTCCCTACCGAGAATTACTATCGGAGAGCAACCTCCGTGAGGTCGGCGTAGTGTCGGCATCGCCACCACTGGCGCCCGATGACCGCCATACCCTTTAGTCATCATTTTTTTTCTTTTTTCTTTTTTTTTTAACTCTAATTTTTGATCCTTTGTGTAGCAATAAAGTTCTCTTCCGAACACTTGATGGTGGGTGTCCATAGGAGGAGAGAGGCCATCGATGACACGACGAGGGCAGCACCCAAGAGGCCTTGCCAGAAAGAATAAGGCGGGTCATCCCCACGGCTCCCTCCGAGGTTGCACCAATAGGAGAGCTGAGAAGGGGAGTCTCCCCGCCAAGGTGCCAGTAACAGAGCCTTCTCCCATTGAAGTTGAGGCAGGGCCATCGAGGAACGAGCCCCCGGTCATCGCTGAGCCCAAAGGCGAAGTTGCACCGAAGGCGAGGGTTGGGGAACCTCCGATTGTGGAAGTCGAAGATAATGTCCCACCGATCACCCAATCAATGCCAGAGGAAAGAGGGACGCCTCCCATCAGTGCCCCAAGGAGTCAGCCATCTCGGATGATGGCGATGCACCACGGTTGGCTAGCGGAGCATGTATTGAGCTGCTCCAGCCTCCCAAATTTTTAGGTCGACTTCCATCGTCAACCAATTGCCGATGCCCTCGACACTCTCTTTACTATCGCCCTTCAAGTAAGTTTGTTAGCTTCATCTTTGTGTTGGATTTGATATGAGCTTCTAACCGATTGGCTCATACAGATGTCCAACTGCCTTTTTATCCTTTGGAATGCCTGCATCAGAGCCGCCAACAACTGTGGGCATGCTCGAAAGGAGTTGACTGCCGCCAAGACCTGGGCGGACAGCTTGGCCAAGGAGTTGGCTAAGGTCAGGACCCGAGAGGCGAAGATGGCCAACGAGCTCTGAGCCACTCAAAAGGAAAGCCGCTTTTCGAAGGCTCAGGTCGAGGAGACTGAGAGGAAGGCCAAAGTTGCCATAGCCAAATTGGCGGAGGCCATGACAAGGCTTAGGTCGACTGAGGAGTTGGAAGATGTTCTCTTTAAGTTATGGCATACCGAGAAGAGGGCCGATAAGGCCGAATGTGAGGCTCAGGCCGCCGTGAAGAAGCTGGTTCTTGCGGAAGTGGACGCCCGAGTCACTTGGGAGAGGATGATTGCTATCGAGGCCCAAGACCAAGAGGCGATGGAGAAGTCGGCCGCTGCTGAAGCCCAAGGTCAGGAAGCCATGGAGCACTACAAAGGCTCCACTGATTTTGTTACGGAGTTGAGTGAGGCGGCCATCGACGCCTTCCCCCTGGGCTTCGATAAATGTAAGGAGAATATCTTCTGGATCTTCAAAATAAGCGGCCTTGAAGCATTCAGCTCAAAGATGAAGAAGAAGATCCGGAGAGTGACGACGCCAAAGATGAGTCGGGACCCGTCGAGCCCTAGAGTTCTTTTTCTTTTCCTTTTTGACACTTTTTGTAATCCGACTAGAGTCAATCTTTTTGTATGATACTGAAATTAGATTAATGAAAGAAATATTTTGTTCAAGTATAATGGACTTAGCTTTTTGTAGCACTTTGTGATTATGTCTTGGCTTTGGCCTTCAGACTTGACTAGGTACACCTCTGATCTCTTTGGCATATTTTGAGAGTTAGCAACTTGATGTACAGACTTCATAGGGACACTTAGGCTTGCCTTTGACTCTTGGGCATTAGCTAAAGTGCTCCTTGGTAGCTAATGCCAATCGCAGGTCCTTTAAAGGGGCCCAAGAGTTGACTCGAGGCCACCAGAACCATAGGTCTTAAATCGCCTTGGGGATTTCTCGGCCGGCCTGGGGGTGACCTTATTATCGTGGGGCTATCGAGAGCCTTTTGGAACTACCTCAAAAGTTTCTCGGTCGGTCTGAGAGCTGACTCGGGGCCACCGAAACCATATATCTTGAACCATTTCGAGGGTTTCTTAGCTGGCCTGGGGGTGACCTTATGATTGCGGGGCCACCGAGAGCCTTTTGAAACTACCTCAAGGGTTTCTCAGCCGGTCCAAAAGCTGACTCGGGACCGTCGAAACCAAAGGTCCTCGAGGGTTTCTCGGTCGGCCCGGAGATGACCTTATATAATCATGAGGCCACCAAGAGCTTTTTGAAACTACCTCGGGGGTTTCTTGGCCAGCTCGGGAGTTGACTCGAGGCCATCGAAACCATAGGTTTTGAACCACCTCGAGGGTTTTTCGGCTGGCCCAGGGGTGATCTTATGATTGCGGGGTAGTCGAGAGCCTTTTGAAACTACCTTGAGGGCTGGCCCAAGAGTTGATTCGGGGCCGCTGAAACCATAGGTCTTAAATCGCCTAAGGGATTTTCGGTCAGCCCGGGGGTGACCTTATGATCACGGGGCCATCGAGAGCCTTTTAAAACTACCTCATGAGTTTTTCAATCGGTCCGGGAGCTAACTCAGGGCCACTGGAACCATAAGTCATGAACCATCTTGGGGGTTTCTCGGCCGACCCAGGGATGACCTTATGATTACGAGGCTATCGAGAGCCTTTTGAAACTATGGAATTTTTCAAGCCGAAAGGATAAAATTTGAGACTCTTCTTATACTCATTAGCTGAATATACTCGCTATTGATAATACTGGCGAAGGTAAAATGTCCTTATGATTACGAGGCCATGTGCATGGGATTAGCCACCCATCAAACTCCTTAATTCGATACGCTCCTTGGCGAAGTGCTTCAGTGACCTAATAGGGCCCTTCCAGTTTGGAAATCGCTTGTCCCTTCGGTTGGCTTATATACCTCATCCCTTCTGAGAATTAGATCTTCAAGGTAAAATATCTGAGGCAGACTCGGGCATTGTAATATTTTGTTGCTCGCTCACGAAAGAAAACTATCTTGAGCCGCGCATGGTCCTACATCTCATCGATGAAGTAGAGGCTGGCCCTTAGTTGATGAGGATTGTCTTCTTTCTTATATGACTCCACTCGGGGCCAATCTCCATCGAGATGACCACTTTAGATCTAAAAATATGACTAAAAGAAGTTTTTCCTGTGGGGATCCTTGGAGTCGTATAATACGCCCACAGTACACTTGGGAGTTCCTTCACCCATTTGCCTTTGAACTTATCCAATTGGATTCTAAGCTCTCGAAGGATGATCCGATTTGTAATGTTTGCTTTTTATTGGTTTGCGAATATCTAATAGAAGTGAATCGGTGGCAAACACCCAGCTTGGTGCAAAAAGTTTGAAAGCAGTACTATAGAATTGTTGACTATTGTCGGTGATAATAATATGAGGTAGCCCAAAATGGCAGATAATAGACTTTCAGAAAAATATCCTCACCTTGCTCTCAGTGATTTTGGCTAACGCCTCGACTTCAACCCATTGGTAAAGTAATCGATGGCGACAAGCAAGAACCTCCGTTGACCTGAAGCTAAGGGGTATGATCCAAGGATATCCATCCCCCATTGAATGAAGGGCCATAGGGTAGAGAGTGGGCTCAGCTGAGAGGCTGGCTATTGTTGGACATTAGATATCATTGGTAACTATCGCACTTCTGAACTAGCTCAACAACATCCTTTCACATAATGAGCTAATAATATTCCTGGTGGAGAGCCTTGTACGCTAGTGATCTACCCCCTAGGTGATTTTCACATATGCCTTCATGGATTTCTCTGAGAATATATTTGGTGTCTGTAGTACCAACACATTTGAGGATAAAATAAGGGAAGGACTTCTTATATAATTGCCCATTCAGTAGTACGAACATGGAAGCCCTCTACTTGAGTAGCCTGGCCTCAATGTGATCAGCGGGAAGAGTACATCAGTGAGATAGTGGATATAGGCATCCATCCATGTTGACTCCTATGTGACTGGTAGAACTTCTTCTGCTGCATCAATACTTGGAGTTTCTATGTGCTCAACATATGTTTTTCCCAAGGCATTGTCTGCCGAAGTGGCTAGCTGCGATAAGGTGTCAGCTCTAGCATTTTTACCCCTAAAAATATAACTAATAGTAAAATAAGCCAATGAGGAGGTCAGTGACTTGACCTTATTCAGATACTGAGACATAATGGGGTCTTGAGTCTCATACTCTCTAGTAATTTATTTAGAGATGAGCTGGGAGTCGATGAAGGCCATGAGGTGCTTTACTCCGAACTCCTGCGTGAGCTTAATTCCAGCAATAAGGCCTCATACGGCTTGGTTATTTGTAGCTTTGAAGAGAAACCCAAGAGCATACTTCAGCACTACGCCCTCCATATTTGCAAGAATAAAACCAGCTCTGCATCCTTAAGAATTAGAGGCACCATCGATATGAAGGATCCAGGTCTCCACCGCGCCCTCATTAGTTTCTGAATATGCCATTAGAAAATCTTTAGGTTGCTCCTCAGTTCAGGTGTATTCCACCAAAAAATCTGCCAATACCTGAGACTTCAGGATAGATCAGGACTGAAATGAAAGATCAAATTCTTTCCAATTTGATTGCCCATTTAGCCAGTCGATCAGAAGTGTCAGGATAGTCTAGAATAGCTCTAAGAGACTAGTCCGTGAGCACCACGATCGGATGGGCTTGAAAGTATGGCCTGAGACGCTGAGCAAAAATGATTAGAACAAAATTAATTTTTTTAGTTCTAGAGTACCTGACCTCCGCATTATGAAAAAATTTGCTAGTATAGTAGATAGGTTTATGTGCTCCATCGAGATCGAGGCATACTAGAACAGAGCTAACTGCCTCCGAGGAGGTAGCAAGATAAAGAAAGAGCCTTTCTTCCGCTTTTGGCATTGACAGTAATGGTGGTATGAATAGAAATTCCTTTAGCTCCTCGAAGGCTTTCTGGTACTCTCCGTCCACTCGAAGTCGTTCGCCTTGCGTAGAGCTTTAAAGAAAGGTAGACAACTTTTAGTTGATCTCGATAGGAACAGCTTAGAGCGGCCACTCTTCCGGTAAGCCACTGCACCTTCTTTTTATTGATTGATTGTCTCATGTCAAGAATAGCTTGTATCTTCTTCGGGTTTGCTTCAATCCCTCGTTGGGTCACCAGAAAGCCCAGAAATTTTTCAGTAGTGACCCCAAATGCGCACTTGCAAACATTGAGCTTTATTTGATGGTGCCGAAGGTTATTGAATGTTTCTTCTAAATCAGCAGCATGGTTAATGATGCAGGTACTCTTGGTCAGTATATCATCCATATACACCTCCATGTTATGCCCAATCTAATCTTTAAAGACCTTATTCATCAATCATTGGTAAGTAGCCCATGCATTTTTCAACCCAAAGGGCATTACCTTGTAATAGTAGATGCCTTTTTCGGTGATGAAAGAGGCATTTTCTTCATCCATCGGGTCTATCTTTATTTGGTTATATCCAAAAAAAGCATCCATAAAGCTGAGGAGCTCATGGCTAGATGTGGAGTCACCAATTGATCAATTCGCGGTAGTGGGAAGCTATCCTTAGGACATGCTTTATTAAGATCAATGAAGTCGATGTAGATTCTCTAGCTTTTGCTTGCCTTTCGAACCATCAACACATTGGCTAGCCAATCCAGGTATTGTGCTTGCCGAATGTGGCAGGCAGTAAGCAGCTTATTGACCTCCTCATCAATGGTCCTCTGTCACTCGGGGGTGAAACTTCTCTTCTTTTGATGGACAGGCCAATACTTTGGGTCGATATTAAGTTTATGAATAATTATCTTCAAAGGAATGCCGAGCATGTCCAATGCTGACTAGGTGAAGATTCTGAGTTCGCTCGCAAGAAGGTAAAGAGTTGATTCTTTATCTCCAAGGAAAGAAGTTTGCTAATCTGTACAGTCCTCACAGGATTGTCCAGCGGATAGATTAGCAAGTGCTAGCTGGCTCTTCCCTTCTTTTATATTCTCTGGGATCGAGCAGTGCTGAGGCCGGTGGGATCACCATCTTTCAAGGGCTGAAAGCAATATGATAGCATAATTGCACTAAATTTTGCTTCTCACGCATCTCGTCGATTCCTCCACTTGTAGGGAATCTCATGAGCAGGCATTTAGTGGATATCACCACATCCAAGAGATTTAAGCAAGACCGATCAAGTATGGCGTTGTAAGCCAGAGGCACTCGGGCTACTAAAAATCTCATTAGGATCTTGCTTTGACATGGCAGCAATCCTACTATGATCGGCAGGATGATTTCACCTTCAACCCTCACTGAATCCCCTGTGAAACCAACCAGAGGCATTGCCACTGATTGGAGAGAGCTGGAAGATAAATTCATTCAAAAAAAACATCATAAGTAAGGATGTCAGCAGAGCTTTCACTATCCACCAAATTTTTTTTTACAGGATGCTTAGCGATCGTCATAGAGACGATGACACTATCATCATTCAGATTGTTTTTTCCCATTAATTCTCTTTCAGAAAAAGGGATTACATCTTCTATCCCCTCCTCCCCTCTTGATCTTTTAGGGGACAAAGCCATTCCCCAGGAAACCATGCCTATCATCCTTTCCATCAAAGTGTTATCGACGTTGGCCTGGACAGGTGAACGCTCCATTAGAGCTGGGATAGTCGAAGATCCTCCCTTCTGGATGAACTTTTCGAGGTAGCCCCTCTGGATGAGCTCCTCGATAGCACGCTTTATGTTACGACAGTCTTTAGTATTATGGCCATAGTCTTTATGAAAATAGCAATAATGACTCCGGTTATGAGTGACATCTTTCCTCAGTGGGGGAGGGCGCTAGAAGTAAGGTTCGCTTTCAATCTCCATGAGGATATAAGACCTGGGGGTGAGGAAAGGTGTGAAATTGTCTTCTCTGGGGGCGAAGCTCCAGCACTGATTATCTGGCTAGCGTAGAGGCTCAGGCTTCTTGGGAAAAGGTTCGCTTGGCTCCACGCAGACCGATCTCTTACGAGACCTTCCTTCAGTATCCCTTCGAGTGAAATCAGCTTTGTCGTCGTGAATATATTTTTGCGTATGACTTAGAAGCTTAGTATAGAAAATGGAAGGCATTTTGTCTAATGAATAGATAAAGCGGGAGGGACGAAGTCCCAGCTTCAGGGCCAAAGTGGCTACAGCATCATCGAGGTGGTAGACCTTGAGGGCCACCATATTAAACCAGGCCATAAAATCCTTTAAAAGTTCTTTCTCCTCTGCTGAACAGAGAATAGGCTATCCGCCACCCGAAGAATCTTTCAACAGGCATCAAAATGAGTTAAGAAAGTCTTCTCCAACTGTTAGAAGGAGTCGATATTGTGTGGGAGTAGACAAGAATACTAGGCATGCACAGCTTTTCGGAGGGTAGCGAAAAAAGCAATACATAGAAAGGCATCGGTCATCCCCTGAAATTGCATGATGGCTTTATAATTCTTCAGGTGGTCAAGTGGATCCGTGGTGCCATCATAAAGATCCAGCTGAGAAAGACAAAATCTAAGAGAAACAGGCTTCTCCATAATGTGGCGAGTGAGGGGTGGACGAGTGTCATAGTCCACCCTGGTTGGTTATTGAGCCTCTGGCTAAGCTCTTTCAATCACCGATGTTGTTCCTCTAAGCGCCTCTCCATCTGGTAGTTGATTTCCTTGCTTGTTGATTCAGAAGATAAGTAGGGAGAGCGATGGCGCTGGTGGTGACATGTCCGCTTGGGTTCCTTCCCGCATCGTCGTTTTAAGGAGGGACTGCTTAAGCAACGAACAGGGGACATCGACCTTTTAAAGGTTTCATGGTGGTGGTGATTGGACAGAGCATAACGATGGTAATACTCTTTCGAAGAGGGACTTCTATATGTAGATTATTGACTGGCTGGGGCGGCTATTGCAGGCAGTGCGGGAGGCATGGGTTGGAGTTGAACAACTGCCAGTCTTTGATCTTACAACTTACGAACTACCTCAACAAGAGCTTGGACTTGCTAAGTAAGGATGGCCAGTTGTTCTTGTAGAGTAACTAAGATCGATGGTGAGGAAAGAGCAAGAAGGTTGGCCTTCGGTTGCTCAGCACGATGGGGATGCCCCCCAGTATAACTGGTAGAAGCCTCCTAAGTATGTGTCATCACCATTGTTGTTCAAGAGAGGGTGAGCTTGTAACTCAGAGCTATCCTTCCTTCAGTGTGATCATGCCTGCCTCCCTTCCTGGCTTGCCAATTTGATGATGCCTGATCATCTCGAGCTGACATCCTTGAGCGTCAGTGGATGCTCCATGAGTTTGCTGAGGCAGCTTGACCTCCACATCGAAATCTACAAAAAATTTTGAGGATCGGATATTCTAGTGGGGACCCTCCGACGCTCAAGTTAATGATCAAAATTACAACCGTGTGCTTGAATAAGCTCCAGAGAGAGAGAGAGTTGGGAAGATGATAAAACTCTTTAAGTGTCTGAGTATTCATACCTTGGTTAGGGATCCCTCTTACCCATTTTATTGATACTCGGAGTTTGTGAGACTTGCTTGGGAAGCTTGGAATCTTATGATGAGTCATGACTTTTTTGAATGAAATGTCAGAATTAGTAGAATTTATCCCATATGAACTGGGTGATTGGTACTTTATGGTAGATGACGACTTTTTGGGCTTATCTGATCAAGGTCATTAAAGCTGCATGATGGACGATGACCTTTTAGGCTCACCTGATCTGGGTCATTAAAGCTTCATGATGGACGATAACCTTTTAGGCTTGTGCCAGAGCTAGTGAAGCTTGTCTTATTAGACATATATGAGTCGAAGGCAGCTGATGGGCTTGGCCTTATCAGAAGCGAAGGCTTGCCTAGGAAGCTAAAGCTGAGCTCAGAGATGAAGGGAGATGAGGCCACCTTAGAACCAGGGCCGTCCAGGAGCTGGGGCCGCCTAGAAGCAGGGGCCGCTTAAGAACTTGGGCCGTCTTAGAACTGGGGATGCTTTAAAACTAGGGCAGTATAGGAGCTGGGGCCACCTGAGAACTGGGGCCGCTTTAAAACTAGGGCTGCCTAGGAGAAGGGCCACCTGAGAACTAGGACCACCTTAAGAATGGGGCTGCCTAGGAGCAGGGGCCGCCTAAGAACTGAGGCTACCTTAGAATTGGGGCCGCTTTAAGACTGGGCCGCCTAGGAGAAGAGGCCGCCTAAGAACTGGGGCTGTCTTAGAACTGAGGCTGCCTAGGAGTTGAAACCATCGTCAACCTATCAATTTTCGCTATCAAGTCATTTTGGTCGTTAACTTACGTGACTTTTATCGGCCATATCAAGTATGATATGAAATCCAAGAGCTCAAAATTACTTCCAAGCTTGAGTATCCAAAACTATTTTCAATTTATCTGAAAGTACTCGAATTAAATTCAGCTAAGAAGTCATTGACATTATTCTACAAAGAAATTCTTAACCTGCAATGTTTGTAGCAGGTGTTAACTAGCTAGCTGAATTGATATAAGAGATGGTGCAATCTGGTCCTGATTGTAATTTTGATTAGACTTTCATTCATTCTAATTTCCAACAAAAATAATATTTTAATTTAAATATTTATTCATATCAATGATGATTTTTAGATAAATATTTTGAGTTTTTTGTTATTACTTTTTGGGCATCCACCTTTTATACAACAATCAAAAAACCTTTTAAGAATGTCTTAATTTCTAGTAACCATATTCTCTAGGCATTATGCATGCACAATATAAATTTTGCACATGATGTTGGTTACAGTTTGGTGGCGACAAGCCTTTTAGTGAAATAAAGCCATTTGTACAACTTTAATTAAAAAGATGTAATAACTTATTTGCCCTTAAATTTTTGAAGAATTTTGTTTTGATAAAATTAACTTTGCCAAATCCCAAGCCCAAATAAAGGAGAAAGGTTGCATTAAGTACTAGCTGACTGCTAGTGTAAAACTCCGTCATATCCCATAAAATATGAATCCATTAAATCAAACTATGCAAAGGAATAGGATGTACCCGTTAAGAGACGGGTTACAATACTAAAATAACATATGAATAAATTAAGTATAATAGAAATGCATATGTTAATATGGATATGCGATAAAACTTTAAAAGATATAATTTAAATAAATATATACAAGAAATAATAGGAGTAGCCTCTATTGAAGGTAAAATGAGAAAAAATCAATTATGATAGTTTGGACATATATAATGAAGATATTTAAATGCTCCAATTAGAAAGAGTGATATTTTAATAATTCATGGTAATAACAGAGTTAGAGATAGATCTAAACTAATATAAATAGAAATGATAAAAAAATATAACTATTTATAATTTGAGTATCAACTTAGTCCTTAATAGAGTAGAGTGAAGGAAGAAGATTTGCGCATTTGATCCCATATTGTAAAAAAAAAAAAAAAAAAAAATAGAGGCTTAGTTGAGTTTTGCCTTGATAAAATTGTATGTGACATGGAAGTGGAAACTCCCCCTCCCCTTTTTTTTAATTCTTTGTGCCTTATCCAGGTACTTTCTCAATTATCATTCTTTTTTGGATCTCTAAATAGCTGGGCAAGTTATAGATTTTATCCTCTCCAACCCTTTCTCGTTGGGTCTCATAAGTAAGCAGTGTTTTCATTTGCTATACTATGTTTAATTCTAATATTTTTAGTGCATACTTATCTGAAGTTTCTTCTAACACTTGGTGGTTAATTTTTAGTGCCACTACTCATGTTTCTAATGTAACGCAGGGATTCCTTACAATCCATAATTCAAAAGGAGTTTCAGAAACTGCCTTACTAGGAATTCTATTCAGTAAATATACTACAGTTTTAAAGGCATATGTCCATAAAGATTGTCTTAAAAGACATTAATTTTCTTGTTCAAAATATTAAGCATATACAAGCATAAGGAACAAGAAAAAGTAATAAAATCAGAAACGTATAATATTATGAGATACCTTCAAGGAACTAAGGATTATATGCTCAAATTTAGAATGTCTGAAAGTGATTGGATATATAGATTCTAATTTTGCTGATTGTGTTGATAGTAGAAAGTCAACATTTGGCTATTTGTTCCTGTTGAAAGAAGGGATAATTTCATGAAAAAATGTCAAACAATCTATCATTGCCTCATCCACTATGGAAGTAGAGTTTATAGCATGTTATGAAGCTACAATTCACACATTATGGCTGCGGAACTTTATTTCAGAGCTTAGGGTTGTCGACACAATTATCAAGCCGCCGAACATTTATTGTGATAATTTCTTGGTAGTTTTTTCTTCAAAAATGACAAATATTCTAGAGATATTTACTAAAGAGGTTGAAAGGCAACTAGACAAAAAAGTAAAAATAGTAAGATCTGATAGAGGTCATGAGTATTATGGAATGTATGATGAATCATGACAAAATCTAGGTCCATTTGCAAAGTTTCTCGAAAGATATGGCATATGTGTACAGTATAATATGTCAGGCACACTTCAGCAAAATGATATGGCAAAAAGGCAAAATAGAACATTAATGGATATGATTAGGAGTATGATAAGTAATTTTTCATTACCAAAATCTTTGTGGACATATGCCCTTAGAACTGTAATATATTTACTGAATAGGATTCCTAGTAAGGCAGTTTCTAAAACTCCTTTTGAGTTATGGACTAGAAGAAAACCTAGTTTAAGACACCTGCATGTTTCGGGTTGTCCAGCAGAAGCACGAGTGTATAATTCACATGAAAAAAAATTGGATTCTTGAACTGTCAGTGGTTACTTTATTGGTTACCAGAGAAATCCAAAGGGTACAGATTTTATTATCCAAACCATAGTTTTAGAATTATTGAGACAGATAATGCCAAATTTATTGAGAATGGTGAAGTTAGTGGGAGTACTGACAAATAGATTGTGGATATCAATGAAGTAAGGATTATTATTTCATTACCCATAAATGTTTCTGAATCTATAGTTATTCCATATATTGTTCCAGAATTGTAAGAACAAAACAATAATGAACAATGTTTGAATGAAGTAGTACCTCATGAAGAGCCTAACCTACCAATAGCTGACAAAAATAAACCATATGGAATAGCTTTAAGTAAACCCATAAGGATATGAAAATCAACTATTTCAGATGATTATTTGGTTTATTTGCAAGAGTCAGATTTTGATTGTGGCATTAATAAACATCCTATTTCATTTTCATAAGCCATTAACAATGATAAGTCAAGTAAATGGATTAATGCTATGAAAGATGAGTTAAAATCAATGGCTAAAAACAATGTTTGAAATCTTGTCGAATTGCCAGAAGGTTCTAAACAAGTTGGATGTAAGTGAGTTTTTAAGACCAAACGTGACATGAATGGCAATATCAAATATTTTAAAGCTAGACTTGTCGCCAAGGATTATACTCAAAAGGATGGCATTGATTATAAAGAGACATTTTTATCTATTTCAAAGAAAGATTCATTAAGAATCATTATGGCTTTGGTAGCTCAATATGATTTAGAGTTACATCAAATGAATGTAAAAACTGCCTTTCTTAATGGGAATATAAAGAAAAAAAATTATTTGGATCAACCTTAAGGTTTTTCCAATGGAAGGAAAGGATCATATGGTGTGTAAACTTAAGAAATCAATATATGGACTTAAACAAGCTTCCAGACAATGGTATATTAATTTCAATGATACTATTACATCATTTGGTTTTCATGAAAATATCGTTGATCGGTGCATTTATTGAAAGATTTATAAAAATAAGTTTATATTTTTTATTCTATATGTTGATGATAATTTGCTTGCTGCTAATGATTTAGGCATCTTGTATGAGACTAAAAATTTTCTCTAAGAATTTTGAGATGAAAGATATGGGAGAGGCATCTTATGTGATTAGAATTTCAATATTCAGAAAGAATCACATAGATTGTTAGGGTTGTCTCAGAAAGCTGATATCAAAAAAATTCTTGAGAGATTTAATTTGAAGAACTATTCAGCAGGTATTGTCCCAATATAAAAAGGGGATAAATTTAGTCTTATGCAATGTCCAAAGAATGATGTGGAACATAAGCAAATGCAATCTATTCCATGTGCTTGTATTGTGGGTAGCTTGATGTATTTGCAAACTTATACAAATCAGATATTAGCTTCACGGTTGGAATGTTAGCCGATATCAGAGTAACCTTGATATTGATTATTGAAAAACTGCAAAGAAAGTGATGAGATACATTCAAGGAACTAACGATTATATGCTCATATTTAGAAGGTCTGATCAATTGGAAGTGATTGGATATATATTCTGATTTTGCTGGTTGTATTGACAGTCGAAAGTTAACATTTGGCTATTTATTCTTATTGGGAGAAGGGGCAATTTCATGAAAAAATGCCAAACAATCTATTATTACCTCATCCACTATGAAAGCATAGTTTATAGCTATTATGAAGCTACAATTCATGCATTATGGCTACGAAACTTTATTTTAAGGCTTGGGATTGTCGACACCATTACCAAGCCACTGAACATTTATTATGATAATTTCACGGCAGTTTCTTCTCCAAAAATAATAATATTTGTGCTAAACATATAAATTAAAGTACTTTACTATCAAGGAGAAGGTTCAGAAATAAAGAGTGTGCATTGAACATATTAGAACAGATCTTATGATTGCAGATCCTTTAACTAAAGGTTTATTAATTACCTTAAAGTTTAAATAGCATTCTAATTACAATAATGATATATATTATTGTATTTACCCAAAGAAAATCTATAATATATTTTGTGTTTAATTATCTGAATTTGAGCATTTATATTTTGTAGTTGTTTCTTTGCATTCACATGCTTCTATTGTTACTATCTTTAAAGGTTTAAACTTCTCTGAATGGTATGAGCAAGTCAATTTCTATTTAAGTGTCTTGGATCTTGACTTGGCATTATTAGAAGAAAAACCTATGACATTACTGATATAAGCAGTGAGGCAGAGAAGTTAAAACATAAAGCATGGGACAAATCTAATAGATTATGCCTTAGTTTTATGCGAATGACAATTGCCAACAACATTAAGTCTACTCTTTCATAAAGTGTAACTGCTAAAGAATATCTTAAGCTTGTGGAAGAACGCTTTCATTCCGCTGATAAGTTACTTGCAGGGACACTAATGCCTGAACTTACGACCATGAAATATGATGGGTCACGAAGTATGCAGCAACATATCCTTGATATGACTAATATTGCAGCAAGACTTAAGACCCTAGGAATGACTGTGGATGACTCCTTTCTGTTACAATTTATTATGAACTCATTACCTCAAGAGTATGGGCCTTTTCAAATTAACTGTAACACTATTAAGCATAAGTGGATGTTAATGAATTGGCCAGTAAGCATACTCAAGAGCAAACGAGATTAAAAGCGCAAGGGGTTCATTCAATAAACTAGTAGGTCAAGGAGCTGATAAAGTTATCAAACAAAAATTCAAGAAATTTAAGAATAAAGCATCCACTAAAGTAACATAGGTTGCTGATAATGATAAGAAGGAAATGAAGAAAGATAAATGTCACTTTTGTAAGAAAGAAGGACATTATCAGAAAGATTGTCTGAAACGAAAAGATTGGTTCGAAAAAAAAAGGTATCTTTCATTATGCTTCTCCAATTTTTAATCAAACTTATCTGAATTTCCTTCTAATACTTGGTGGTTGAATTCTGGTGCCACTACTCATGTTTCTAATGTAATGCAAGGATTCCTTACAATCCAGAGCATAAATCCAAATGAGAACTTTTTGTTCATGGGGAACCGAGAGAATGCCCCAATTGAAGGCATAGGGACTTATCGTCTTATTTTAGATATCGGGCATCATCTGAATCTACTACAAACTCTTTATATCCCCAATTGAAGGCATAGAGATAGGCCGATTGGTGCAAATGCGTGTGGGCCATAGCAGGCGCATGCGCAGGCCATGGCAAGCGCACGTGCAGGCCGAGTAGCAGACGCGCATAGCACGCGCCAAGAGGTGGACATGTGGCTGGGATGCGCATGGGAGGCGGCTCACGTAACTGGCACATGCGGACGAGACTTTTTTTATCATAATTTTTTTAAAAAAATTAGAGTATAAATTTAGATAGGCAATCCATCACTAAATTAGTGATGGATTGCCTTCTTCACTAATTTGTAACGATTAGTGACGGAAGGACAATCCGTCACTAATTTAGTGACGGATTGCCCCATCCATCACTAATTTATGACGAATTAGTGATGGAAGAAAAATCAGTCACTAATTATAAATTAGTGACAGAAGGATAATTGTCACTAATTTAGTGACGGATTGCCTCATCCATCACTAATTTATGATAAATTAGTGATGGAAGGAAAATTTGTCACTAAATTAGTGATGAATTTTCCTTTCGTCACTAATTTGTAACGGATTAGTGATAGAAGGTAATCCATCACTAAATTAGTGACGGATTGCCCCATCCGTCACTAAATTAGTGACGGATGTGACAGACCGTCACTAATCCGTCACTAATTTTAATTTTCATCACTATTTTGTTACTGAACCATCACAATTTAGTAATGAAAATTTTCGTCACTAATTTTCATCACTATTTTGATATTTTCTTGTTGAATTCACTTTCTAAAAATTTGGTTTCTGTTTCGAAACTTGATGTTAATGGGTTTAGTTTTAATATTGAAAAAGAATATTTTAGTTTATTTAATAAAGACGGTTCCTTTATTGGTTCTGGAATTCTTATGGATGATTTATATAAATTGAAACATAATGATAATTTTTCTGCATCACTGATGTGTGTTCATCAAAATATTGGAATTAAACATAGTATGACAAATGAAAACTTTGCTTACTTATGGCATAAACATTTGGGTCATGTATCCAAAAAAAGACTACAAAGATTAGTAAAGAATGAAGTTCTATCAAACCTAGATTTTACTGATCTTGGTTTATGTATGGATTGCATTAAAGGAAAGCAAACCAAACATAACAAGAAAGGAGCTACAAGAAGTACTCAGCTTTTTGAAATTATACACACTGATATATATATATATATATATATATATATATATATATATATATATATATATATATATATATATATATATATATATATATATGAACCTTTTGATATTTCATCTTTTGATGAAAAAAAAAATTTTATTACTTTTATAAATAATTTTTTATATTATAAATATTTATTTGCTTAAAAAATTTTAAACTGTAAATAATTTAAACCATATTGCAGTTAATTTAATAATGAGGACAGATGTGATGCATAGAGGTATAATTATAGTTCTGATGAATACCTTAGACATTGCTTCGTTTCATATGCTTGTGAGTACATGACAAAGTTGGAATAAGGAGCATTTTGGACACAAAGCTTTCATTCCGGTGCATTTAGTGGTCAGTTGTGTTACTGAGTATCTACCTCACCTTGATGGTACTAATAATGACTGTCCTGGCATCTGAGGTGGTTGCCACAACCCATCTCATGTCCTTCCTATCTTTTATCTTTTCCTTGTTCATTTCCTAACAAATATTTCTTTAAGATAAATTTTGATAGTTCTACCCGCATGAATTTAGCTAATGCTGGAACGATGACCTGCAATCATATTGAAAGATTCATCAGAACTATAATTACACCTCTGTGCACCACATCTGTCCTCATTATTAAATTAACTGCAATATGGTATGAATTTAATTGATATCCAATATATACATTCAGCTAAAGAGTGATCCAACTACTGTGATCTCCTGAATTATCAACCGACCTTCAAATTGATTGTATCCTTATCTGATGCTATTATTTACTGCTATATCAGATTTCCTGTGGGTTAAATATGGCCATGCCTATCGTGATTCGACAAATCAAGCTGCTAATTTTTTTTTGATCAATTAGGGGCCTCTTTTAGATAGCACAGCACTTGGACAGGCTCGTGGACACTACAAGAAAAAAAAAAATATTTGTAATAATTATTCTTCATGAATAATAAATCATATATAGTGATACGGTGAAAAATTATTATCGTATCAATAAACGTGCTCGATGACTAAAATTATATTATATGATAAAGCTACAGAGCCGAACTATCTGGCCGAGCTACAAAGCCAAAGTATTTAGCCGAACTATTTGGCAGAGCTACAGAGCCAAACTATCTGACCGAGCTACAGAGCCGAACCGTCTGGCTGAGCTATCTCAATACCTTGGAAGACCGATCGATATCCAAACCTCAGCAGGGCCGAACTATCTTAGTACATCGCCAGAATCGATTCTCATCTCTTCAACGTAAGCGCCATTGCTGCTTCAAATCACACTTTATATCTCGGAGGATGAACCACCATGATCGCAAGAATCATGGAATGAGCCTCCCAAAATGGAAACGAGAGCTACATACAGTGCTTTGTCCATGATCAATGAGATTCTAAATTCCTGATAAAGTGTCCGTCAACTTCATCAACTGTCGATCCCCTAACTGTTGGGATTTCGATCTTATCGGATGCCAACTCCCTAAAACGTGCTTGAAAAATCAGGTAATGGCTCACCTCCTTAGCAGTGTACAAATACCAATTTTTAGGACCCCCTCTTCCGAGGTACGCTCTCGAAGGCAATCTAAGCCCAAAAAAAAACTCTAGCAAAGGCCATTACTCCTGAAAAATCACATCGAGAAGATCCTTCTGCTGGAGCTTTCTTCTCTTATCTGTTTGCTCAGATCTCCGTTGACTTAGGCATCGAAGGCTCTTCCGCAGGGATCACCCTCTGTGATTCCTGCATAAGGACTGCCTTACAGGTCCAGCCGAATAGAAGAGCACTATCCAGATCCCGACGTGCACCATCCCAAGCCAAAGAACGGATTTTCACAGCAACAGATTGGCACTAGAGGAAGGGCCCCAAGTCCTCCGAAAACTTGAAATCAAGGAGAAAAGGTTCCATACAAGAAGGACGATTCCTCAATGGCCAACCGTAAGAGAGCAGTCATAGATGCTCCTGATCAGACCACCTCTCAAAGGCCTAATCCCACCAACAACACGGCGCCTTTGCAGCCATCGCCAACCGAGGTTTCTCCACCGTCAGTAACCCCGGTCACACAGGACTAGTTTGCCATGCTGTCCAACCAGTTTAAGCCCTGCTACAATTGGTGCAGGAGCTTCTTAGGGGTCTTCTTCCCGCTGCACCCACTCAGCAGCTTTCTGGTGAAACAGTCATCCAGGTCTTATCGGTGATCCCTCTACCCAATCCACTGAAAGCCACTAGCCTCCGTGATAGCCCAGCCATAGAGAAGTTGAACTGGCACCACGGAGGGGAGGAGATAGGAGCCTGCCCAGATTCCATCGGGCATGCTCCTTACCTCTAGTATTCTCTCGCCACAATTCAACGCCGTGGCAGCAATCTTCCTGTCCCAATACTCCAACTGCTCGGGATGATGGGCTGCGATGATAACTACGCGCGCTGAACCTACCATCGACTGGCACTGGTAAAAAGCTTGCCCACACCGGACCCTATCAGGTACGGCCAAAAGAAGAGAAGAACCGGTTTAAAAGGGTTCGGTGCGAGGGGCTCACCTCTTCAGATGAGGACATCAAAGAGATACTGTGCCTTGAGAATATGGAACTCGGATCATCTCCGAGCAATGAAGACCTTCAAGGGATACAGTACCCTGAAGACATGAAAATAGATTAAACCCGAGTATATTACGAGTGAAGTATATCTGAACTGAGCCATTTTGCTCATTGTAATAAAACTTCACTCTTCGATTCAAATATTTCTTATTGAATAATAATTTTTCTTGGGTTGTGGATGAATGGCAGGTCTCACCCAATCATTAACTTATCGGTGCATTTCTCTATACCTTGGCAGGGCCAAATAAACATTTTTCGTACCTCGGTAGGACTGAGCAATATTCCCTGTACCTTGACATGGTCAAGTAAAAATTTCTTCATACCTCGGCAATGCCGAATAACATTCTCCGAACCTCAGCACATTCGAGCAAAATTTCTCCATACCTCAGCAGGGCCAAGCAACGTTCTCTATACCTTAGCAGGGCCAAGTAAAAATTTCTCCGTACCTTAGCAAGGCTGAGCAACATTCTCCGAACCTCGGCATAGCTGAGCAAAATTTCTCCATACCTCAGCAGGGCTAAGCAACATTCTCCATACCTTGGCAGGGCCAAGTAAAAATTTCTCCGTACCTTGGTAGGGCCGAGCAATATTCTTCGAACCTCAGCACGCCGAGCAACATTTCTCCATACCTTGGTAGGGCTGAGCAACCTTCTCTATACTTTGGTAGGGCCAAGTAAAAAATTTATCTAAACCTCGGTAGGGTCGAGCAACATTCTCCGTACCTTGGCAAGGCTAAGTAAAAATTTTTTCCGAATCTCGACACGGCCGAGTAACGTTATTTCGAATCTTGGCATAGCCGAGCAACTTTTCTCCATATATCGGTAGGACCGAGCAACATTCTCCGAATCTCGGTATGGCCGAGCAAAATGTCTCCATACCTCGACAGGGTCGAGCAACATTCTTTGGCAGGGCCAAGTACAAACTTTGCAGAATCAAGGTTCATCGACCACGTGCCTTGACCTTCGATTTGGCCACGTTTTGCCTAGCTAGACACTCGACTTGGCATTTATGTGGCCATCATTATGTGCCTCTAGTGGTTCAAATCCTACCAATGAGATTGAGCCATCATGGACTCTACTCCCTATGCTCGAACCTACACTTTGGACTAGGGAGTAGGGGACATGTGATGTAGTAAAAATTATCACCGCATCAATAAACATGCCCGATGACTAGAGCCAAACTATCTGGCCGAGCTATCTGACAAAGCTACAGAGCCAAACTATCTAGTAGAGCTACAGAGCCGAACTATCTGGCCAAGCTACAGAGCCAAAGTATCTGGACAAGCTACAGAGCCAAACTATTTGGCCGAGCTACTGAGCCGACCATCTGGCCTAGCTATCTCAGTACCTTAGAAGGGCTGAGTTATATCCGAACCTTAGCAGGGTCGAGCTATCTTAGTACTTTGCCAAGATCAATCCTTATCCCTTCAACGTAAACACCATTACTGCTTCAAACCACGTCGTATATCTCAAAGGATCAACCACCCTGATCGCAAGAATTGCAGAATGAGCCTCCCAAAATAGGAATGGAAGCCAAATACAGTGCTCCGTTGATGATCAATGAGATTTCAAATTTTCGATAAAGTGCCCGTCAGCTTCATCAACTGCCGATCCCCATAACTGTTAGGATTTCGGCCTTATCAGATCCAACTCCCTAAAATGTTCCCAAAAAATCAGGTAACAGCTCACCTCCTTGGCAGCATACAAATACCAAGTCCTAGGATCCCCCTCTCCCCCAAGGTACGCTCTCGAAGGCAATCTAAGCCCAAAAAATAACTCTAGCAAAGGTCATTGTTCCTGAAAAATCATGCCAAGAAGAAAGATCCTTCTGTTTGAGCCTTCTTCACTCATTTGTTTGCTCAAAATCTCCACTGACTTGAGCATTGGAGGGTCTTCCGTAGGAACCACCCCTGTGATTCATGCGTGATGACTACCTTGTAGGTCCATTCGGACGGGAGAGTGCTACCCGGATCCTGATGTGCACGCCCCTAAGCCGGAGAATGAAATTTTACGGCAACCAATTGACACTAGAGGAAGGGCCCCAAGTCCCTCTGAAAACTTGAAACCAAGGAGACAGGGTTCCATACAAGAAGGACGATTCCTCAATGGCTAACCGTAAGAGAGCAGTCACAGATGCTCCTGATCAAGCCACCTCTCAAAGGCCTGATCCCACCAATAACACGATGCCTTCACAACCATCGCCAACTGATGTTCCTTCACCGCTAGCAACCCCGGTCACACAGGACCAGTTTGCTATGCTGGTCCAACTAGTTCAAGCCCTGCTACAACTGGTGCAGGGGCTTCTTGGGGGTCTTCTTCCCGCTGCACCCACTCATCAGCTTCCTGGTGAAATAGTCATCCCAGTCCTATCGGTGGTCCTTTCGTCCAATCCATTGGAAGCCACCAGCCTCTTGCGACAGCCCGGCCATAGAGAAGTTGAACTGGCACTATGGAGGGAAGGAGATAGGAGCCTTCTCAGATCCCATCGCACTCTCTCCTTACCTCCAGTATTCTCTCCCCACAATTCAATGCCCCAGCAGCGATCCCCCAGTCCCATTTCTCCAACTGCTCGGGTTGATGGCCTGTGATGACAACTACGCGCGCCGAACCTACCGACGACTGGCGCTGTTAAAAAGCTTGCCCACACCGGACCCTACTAGATACAGCCAAAAGAAGAGGAGAACCGATTTGAAAGAGTTTGGTGCGAGGGGCTTACCTCTTCACATGAGGACATCAAAGAGATATCATGCCTCAAGGATATGGAACTCGGATCATCTCCGAGCAATGAAGACCTTAAAGGGATACAATACCCTGAAGACATGGAAATAGATTAAATCCTAAGTATATTACGAGTGAAGTATACCTGAACCGAGCCATTTTGCTCATTGTAATAAAACTTCACTATTCGATTCAAATATTTCTTATTTAATAATATTTTTTCTTGAGTTATGGATGAAAGGCAGCTCTCGCCCAATCATTGACTTACCGATATATTTCTCCGTACCTTGACAAGGCTAAGTAAAAATTTATTTATACCTTGGCAAGGCCGAGCAATATTCTCGTATCTTGGTAGGGCCAAGTAAAAATTTCTTCATACCTCGGTAGTGCCGAGCAATATTCACCGAACCTCGGCATGATCGAGCAAAATTTCTTCATTCCTCGGCAGGGCCAAGCAACATTCTTCGTACCTTGACAGGGACAAGTAAAAATTTATTTGTACCTTGGCAGAGCTGGGCAACAATCTCCGTACCTTGGCAGGGCCAAGTAAAAAATTCTTCGTACCTCGGCAGTGCCGAGCAACATTCTTCGAACCTCGACACGATTGAGCAAAATTTCTCCATTCCTTGGCAGGGCCGTGCAACATTCTCCGTACCTTGGCAGGGCCAAGTAAAAATTTCTTCGTACCTCGGAAGGGCCGAGCAACATTCTCCGTACCTTGGCAGGGCCAAGTAAAAATTTCTCCATACCTCGGCAGGGCCGAGCAACATTCTCCAAACCTCGGCACGGCCGAACAAAATTTCTCAATACCTCGGCAGGGCCGAGCAACATTCTTTTGCAAGGCCAAGTAAAAACTTTGCAGAATCAAGGTTCATCGGCCACGTGCCTTGACCTTCGATTTGGCCACGTTTCGCCCAGCTAGACATCGGCTTGGCATTTATAGGGCCATCATGACATGCCTTTGTTGGTTCAAATCCCACCAATGAGATTGAGCCATCATAGACTCTACTTCCTATGCCCGAACCTATACTTCAAACTAGGGAGTGGGGGGTATGTGATGCGGTGAAAAATTGTCACTGCATCAATAAACATGCCCAATGACTAGAGTTGAACTATCTGGCAGAACTATAGAGCCGAACTATTTGGCCAAGCTACAAAGCCGAAGTATCTAGCCAAGCTATTTGGCCAAGCTATAGAGCCGAACCATCTACCCGAGCTATAGAGCCAAACCATCTGGCTGAGCTCGGAAGGGCCGAGCTATATCCAAACCTCGGCAGAGCCGATCTATCTTAGTACCTTGCCAGGATCGATCCTTATCCCTTCAACGTAAGTGTTATTGCTGCTTCAAACCATGCCATATATTTCAAATGATGAACCATCCTGATTGTAAGAATCGCAGAATAGCCTCCCAAAATAGGAACGGAAGCCAAATACAGTGCTTCGTCCATGATCAATGAGATTTTGTGCTCGATCCCCGTAATTATTGGGATTTCGGCCTTATCGGATGCCAACTCTTTAAAACATAAACAAAAAATTAGGTAACGGCTCACATCTTTGACAGTGTATAAATACCAAGTCCTAGGACCCCTCAGGTAGTCAGGTACGCTTCGAAGGTAATCTAAATCCAAAAAATAACTCTAGCAAAGGTCATTGCTCCTAAAAAATCACGTCAAGAAGGAAGATCCTTCTTCTGGAGCCTTCTCTACTTATGTGTTTGCTCAGAATTTCCACTGACTCGGAGGGTCTTTCACAGGGATCACCCTATGTGATTTCTGCGTGAGGATTGTCTTGCAGGTCATCCGAATGGAAGAGTACTGTTCAGATCCTGACGTGCACTGCACCCAAGCTAAAGAACAAATTTTTACATCAACATATAGAAAAAATATTTTTAATAAATATTTATATTTATTGAGAATATATTATTATGTATTTTTTTTTTTTTCGACGAATGAGAATAATCGTGGGAAATAATTTTTTATTTTTTTCGTTGGCGCTATTAATTGTTATGGCCCGCCAAGCTTACTTCTTGCTACCCATTTATCTTCATTTTTTTATCTTCTTCGTATCCCTAAAACAAATGACCTACGGCAAGGGCGATTAAGCACCGGTGGCCGTGAAGGTGGATGAACGGCACCAGCCATAACTCTAGTAAGGTAATTGATCATCGGCAACATAATAGTTCCTCTTGAGTTTTTTTCTTTATTTTTGCTTAAATTTTTTATAATTTTTTTTGATAAATTCGGCATGATAGAGGAGAAGGGCTTCCTTCGATCTTTCTTTCTTCCTGGCTCCCTGCACCTAAACCGCTTAGGGTATCACGACGAAGAGATCGGGGGGAGGGGAGAAGAGATGGAGACGGCGGCGGAGGAGGGCCGGGATTGGTCGGAGCTGACGCCGGTGTGCCGCGCGTGGCTGGGCGCCGCCCGCGACCCCTCTTCCTCCTCCCTCTGTCCTGCCCTCCTCTTTCCCAATCTCTCTCTTCCTCCCCAGTCCTAGCAATCTCCAGCGAACTCTCGTTTCTTTGTTGTCTTCGATGTATTTGAGCATCGAAGTTTGGGGGATGGGCGGTGTGGGCCCGGGCGAGACACGGTGGCCGGGGGGGGGTGTGTGGGGCTTTGGCGCGGGGCGCGTTTGCCTCTTCGTCCGTCCGCTAAAGGCCGAAGGGAGCGGGTTATCGCCTTCTGGGATTAGATTACGGAGGATGGGAGGGGGTGGAGATGATGGAGCTGTCCCTGTTCTTCTTCCAACATCCGTTAGGAGCCAAATCAATCTGGGTAAGTTTTATATTTTATTTTTCATTCTCCACATGCCAACTCACGAAAAATTCACATTTTTGTGAAGATGAAGTGGGGGATTTCTTCTCAGCGTTCCTTAATGCACTTTCCATTGCACTCTTTACTTCAAACATTGCTACTTTCTACAGAAAATAAATGAATTCACAACTCTGTTAGGCGCTAAAATTTTTGAAATATAACCCCAAAAAATATGATACAATTTCATATGAATCCATCAAAACAACCAATGAATGTTTAGATATCATCAAGTGAAAATAGGAAAGAGAAGATAGGGTCGTTCAGATGAAAAAAGAGGCATCAGTTTAAATTGTAGTTCAGTAAATTGGGAAATATATTTTAAGTAAAGAAGAACATATTTTATATAATTCAAGATTTTAACTTGGATTGTATTTGGATTAAATTTAGATTGAGTATAATTTTTGATCCTATTCCTATTTGAATCCTTAAATATGGATCCATTTGCATCCTTAATTATAGGTTGCTCTTTTCATTTGCTTAGAAACACATAAAATCCCCTACTCATGCATGGACCCAGTATACAGATGTAATAGGTAATTGGATAATAGTTATAAGAGTGTTAGACAATCACAAAGAAAATTGAATTTTCTAAGCAATAATAGTAGACTGGACAATCTCAAATTTGTGCAATCGCAAATATATGGCTCTTGGAAAAGTGATATGTCCTTCACTCAGCAGTTCTTGCTTGCTAGTCAATGAGAATTGGAGATACTAAGAGCAATACATTCTCTATCTATTTTGTCAGAACAGCTGGAGTAAGAAGGATCAATCTGGTAGCATTAGTAATTTGCATTCTTTTGCATGGGTAGATATTGGAAAGATCTTATTCAGCTTATCATAGGAAAGATCTCATTGAAGATACCAGGAAGATCTTATTCAGCTTATATTGGAAAGATCTTATTCAGCTTATCATAGGAAAGATCTTATTCAGCTTATCATAGGAAAGATCTCATTGAAGATACCAGGAAGATCTTATTCAGCTTATTATTGGAAAGATCCTCTTGGAGATATTGAAAAAGATTTAGACTGTACATTAGCCGTGTCTTATATGTATCAAATGCATTCCATGTACAGTGGATTGACTAGAATATTTAGACTCATTTTGGGGATCCAATCGTGAGATATGCCCCACTTACTATTGTGCGCGCGCGCGTTCTTGTACTCAGTGAAAGATTAAGGCCACAATTTCTCCCAAAGTTATTATGGTATCATATTGGAGATATTGATGAAGATTTAGGCTATACGTTAGATGTGTACATGGAATGTATTTTGATACTAAATATTCTTCAATATCTCCAATCGTAGAGAGTAATTTTGGCTTGTTCAAGCGCACCTTTCTTGACATGGAAGATCATTTATTTTTTTGATGTCACTTGGGGAGATAAATCCCCCCAAAATATATTAAGATGATGTCAATAAGCGGAAAAAGTACAAAGGAGAGGGAAGAAGATAGGAAATAAGCCACAACTAACTAGAAGTTAGAATGGAGGGGAGGAGAGGAAGGTGCATAATGACATCATGAAGAGAACAAGGAACTTAAGCCTTGCCATGATTTCTTAAAGTTTGATATGGGCCACAAAGTACTACTTTATGTTAAACAATGTTACAGTTGTTTCTAGAGCTACAATCCAATTAGTTTGTTTACACTTATCACCTAAAGGATTCTGCTGCCAGTTTTGTTATGAAAAGTAACTCCCAGAATGATCATCAGGAGCCAGAAAATAAATCAAGTTCTAGAACATACCAAAAGTTACAAATTTTGAAAAAAATTATGGCAGAATAATTAACTTTTCTATATTCTTGTCATTATTAGGTGCATATTGTGTGATGTGGAATTATATGTTCTTTTAGTTGGATCTCTTGTTGTCTGAGTTTGTATCAAAACTTTTTAAACTCTCAAATGCCAGTTTCGCTACTGTGAAATTATGTGCTTTTCTTCCTGTTTCACTATCAGCCTATGCCACCGAGTAAATTATGTTTTCAGGCTGTGATAGGTGGAGAGTAGAAAAAACCTTTTGCTGCCCCTCTGATGGGGTTAATCGTTGAAACACATGCTTCATTATTTGAAGCTATGCTTTCTTCATTTAAATAATGCTGACTGTGGAGTGAATAAAAAGTTCTATACATTGGCCTCCCCAATGGTTCTTTTACTAGTCTCTAGTTGGTACACCAGTTATTTGACACAGAAAGCCTAGGAATCCTTCCAGAGATGAGTTTACTTTCCCCCTTCTTCTTCTCATTTATCATTGCTCTTGTATTCTGAAGTGCCATTCTGTACTGCTGAATCTACTGATTATTTTCCCTTAGCACATGTAACCAATCAGCATGCATCTAAACAATCTAATTATATTACAAACTCCAGATTGTCACTCATGGCATAGTTAACGATGCAATTTATGATGTGATCATTCTATCTTACTACTAAAACTAAGCATGCTGTGACAAGATTAGCTGCAATAGTAAATTTCAAATGATGGAGGAACAGATGTGTGGGCTACCATAACATCATTACCCTCCACATTTCCATTTAAAAACATCTCAAGTGGATCCATATTAAATGCAAGATACCCACAGTATTTTAGTTTCAACAGGCAAGGTGAACTAGTCCAAACACTTTACTATCAATGACATGGATGTTATAATGGTTGAACCATTCTATGACTCGTTGTGCCTATCAAAACACAGGAGTACCTGAGAAAGTTATATCAAGCATGTATATTCTTAATGCAAGAAAGGTACCCGAGATATTTTGAACTTCAGAAAACAACGCAAGTTCTTCTAAACATTTTAGTGTTGATGGCATATATTCTGCTCGAACATTCAGCTGATAGCTGTCCCCCTTTCCAACAGCTGTACCAAACAAATCCTTAGTGGCTTTCAAACACAGTGACCACCTAAAAAGTTAAGCTCAAGTATATACATTCTTAATGTAAAAAAGGAGCCTAAATATATTTCAAACTTTAGAAAACAAGGCAAGTTCCTCCAAACATTTTATCATCAATGATACATTATGGTTATAACGATTCTGTGACTCCTTGTGGCTATCAAAGAGTAGGATACAACCTAAAAGAGGGCAGTGAGCAAACCCACTTGTATTTAACAAGATTGAACCTTTCCTAATAGTATTGATTAATGATAACAAACATGATCCACATTGTTATAGTTGAAACAATAATGGAGATGATCCATGACACATTTATGCTGGATCTCTAGCTGATCAATACCGAAGCTTGTCTGTGCTAAAGTTTGTCGTTATTGAATGTGGCTATCAAAGAGTAGGATACAACCTAAAAGAGGGCAGTGAGCAAACCCACTTGTATTTAACAAGATTGGACCTTTCCTAATAGTATTGATTGATGATAACAAGCATGATCCACATTGTTATAGTTGAAACAATAATGGAGATGGTCCATGACACATTTATGCTGGATCTCTAGCTGATCAATACTGAAGCTTGTCGGTGCTAAAGTTTGTCGTTATTGAAGTAATGTAATGACTGCAATGTCAATCCTTTTCTTTTCCTCTTATATCAATGAGATATAGATTTAAATATTTGCAATTAAGTTTGCCAAACTCTACTTATTGATATGGTATGAAGCTGCAGTGTCATGGCAATAATTATTCTTTTACTTGTTAATTGTGTTGCTGAAAACACAAATTTTTTTTAGTAACATATGAATGTGATAATAAAGTTTTGGCATATTTAGAATTTGCTCATTTGCTATCCTCTTATTACGGTTATAGGTATGCGCAAATGTCAATGTTAAATTGTTTACTAGCAAACTGGCCTTCCATTCCTAGATGAGTATAGGTATCCTAACTTTTATTAATATTATATTATGGTCAGTTAATTGTTACAAATTCATGCAAGTAGTTTTTATTGTTTTGTTGATAATATGCTTTTGCAACTTATTAATGTTTTTCTAATTTTTTCTTAATTTATAGGATGAAATGGCTGGAATAAGTAAAAACTGGATGCCGATTACTAATAGATTATCACTTGAGTATAGAAATGGAGTGAAAGATTTTCTTGACTTCGCATTCGAGCACACAGATCTAGAAAATAAAATTTGGTGCCCTTGTATCAAATGTAACAATACTCGATATAAATCTCGAGATGATGTTGAGGCTGATCTAGTGATTCATGGGATAGTCCCATCTTATACTCAGTGGTCGTTACATGGTGAAGGTGTAGGTAACATTGAAAGTGATAATGTTGATGTCAATGAAGAAACTGATATGAAAGATGAGGAGATAGATGATATGCAAGAGTTGATACATAGTGTGTGTGGAGTCCCTTATTTAAAGGGTGACGACTTTATAAATTTAAATACAAATGACCAAGATGAACCTTGTACTGGTAGGACTGCTTTCGGTGTAATTGAGCAACGACTGGTATGAATAATACAAACAATAAATTTTTTTTATAATTCTGATCTTATAGTTGTGTATTCTTTTTATTTTTACTAAATTTTTTAATTACAAACCCAGGCTGCAAATGGGGTGCGACCAATTGGGTTAGAAATGTTTGAAAAGACTCGTACACGTAATAATTGTTCTTTAGTTGATGTTGCAGAAAAAATGGTATGCAAATGTTCATGTATATTAGAAGAGAATTGCTTTTGAGAATCTTGAATGGTTTTTCTCTGTTGATTTGTTGTTAGGCGATCAGTGACTATTTGGGTTCATGTTTTGATAACAAATTAGTGACTTTAACTTAAATGCAATGGGAATTGGTATTTCGATGCCATAAAGGAACTTCAATACTAGACTCATTTGAAAACTTTAACTTAATTGAGTAACAAATCAGATGTACCATTGGTGCAATATTATGAGAAATTTAATGCTTCGGTTGTATTTATGGTTGATTCTTTCATTAAGTTGCCTAAAGATTATGACTTTTTTTTATGAAGTTAAGATTCTTTATTGCTTCTATCATAGTTCACATTTTTCTAATAGAAGTCTTGTTACAGTTGGTTTACTTTTTTTTTTTGTTACAAACGGACGGTCACACTAGTCTAGTACGACACAACCCAGATATATCGGAATACAAGATTTGCTGAAAAACAGTAGAACAAGGGTCGCCTGTCTCCAAGTCCAATAACCAGCGTTCTGAGCCACTGAAGCTGCCACCCAGTCAGCCGCCGCATTGGCTT
The DNA here is from genome assembly GCA_900491605.1 of Calamus simplicifolius. Taxonomy (NCBI): domain Eukaryota; kingdom Viridiplantae; phylum Streptophyta; class Magnoliopsida; order Arecales; family Arecaceae; genus Calamus; species Calamus simplicifolius. The sequence continues at coordinate 209,184 of UESW01002042.1, read as the reverse complement.
CACGATATATGTGCCGTACCTGAACAGTATCAACTTTCTGCAAGATAACCATATATCCCTGAGAATAGGGATAGTAGGGGCTTCAGATAAATTTTTCTTTCTCAGCCACCCAATGACCACCATCGAGTCACCCTCAATAACGCACCTATTAGCCTGAAGAATTGAAAGGCATAAGAAATATCTGCCCAAGCAGCATAAAGTTCAGTAATAAGAACAGAGGAATCCAGGGTGCCGAAACCACCTGCTGCCAACATATCTTCTGAGGCCCGCAAATGATGAAAGCAGAACCGCCAAATCTACCTCGGACACTCCCATCAAAGTTGATTTTGACAAATCCTGGTGGGGGGCTCCCAAAAATAAAAATCGTATGCCGGTTCGCTGCCATAGCAGCAGGGGATCCCTAGAGGTCAGAATTGTCAGAACCAACCAAAAGAGAAGCCTGAGCGCAGTCCGCAGCCAATGATCTAATCCTCCGCACAAGCCAATGTGAAGAAATAAGATCCTCCGAGAAGATGAGCATATTCCTAGATATCCAGATCTGATGAGCCGTAACCGCCCAGAGACCATGCTTATGCTGAGGGCCCTGCGGAGATCATGAAGAAAGAGAGATCGCGGGGAACCCGAAGCCTCCACTGTACCAAAATAACCCATCGAGTACCATATCCGCCTGGCTCTAGGACATATAAAAATAGCATGATCTATAGACTCTTCCTCCAAACAACATAGAGGGCATGTCGACTGGATTGGCACACCCCTACGGGAGAGCAGAGCAGTAGTTGGAAGACAGCCCCATAGCAGCTTTCAAATAAATAACTGAACCCGAGAAGAGTAGGGAGCGACCAGATCCAAGCTGCATCCTTAATACACTGGGCCTGAGGCCTAAAAACCTTCATAAGGTCCCTAGAAGGGCCCAGAAGAGCACGATCTCTACCATACCCTAATATCCGCCGAAGGATCGAAAGTAAGAGGAATGGCGAGAATCCGGCGAGAGAGCTCATTACCGAAGAAGCTAGTCACAGTAGGAGTATGCCAAGAGGGGGAATCAGATGAAATCAAATCCTTAACCCTCAGATCATAAGGAACATCAATACTAATAAAAGAAGGCTACCTGATAGAGGGAGCTCAGAGATCCAAGAATCCTGAACTACATCAATGGAAAGGCCATCTCCAATCATCCAAAGATATTTTCAAAATAGAGTTACCATACTGACACACCTCCTTCCAGAAGGAGGAATACCCCCTGGGCGGCTCTATATGCTCCCCGGACTTCCAATCACCATACCTTGCTCTCATCAAAGAACTCCACATACATTGCGGCTCAAAGAGGAAACGTGCTGCATGCCTAGCCAATAGAGCTTGATGCCTGACCATCAGAGATTGGATCCCAAGGCCCCCTTCTTGAAGTGGCATACAAATCTTATCCCATGATAGAAGGTGGAGACCACGCCCATCTTGCATGGAGGCCCATAGAAAGTCTCTAAAACATCTCTCAATCCTCTTAAGACAGGTAGAGGGAACAGTTGGTTTACTTTCAATTGCCTCCAACAAGAAAATTTGTAAGTTAGAGATGAAGGAGAACACTAGTAGGAGTAGAGAGTGGGTATAAAAGTTAGAGGCCACACAGTACATGATATTTCTTCTTTTTTTTTTTTACTTGAATGAAAATCAACTTGCTGTGAACTTATAGGTGTTGGAATTTCTCATTTGCATTACCTGACCATTCTGGTGTCAGTAAGAAGTATTTTAACAGACAAAACTTTAGGTTAATATAAATGAGTTATTTCATAGTTTTGTCAGGCACCAGTATGTGCCTCTGTTCATTTGAATTTGATGCAAAAGATGAATCTCAAAGTTTCAAATGATAAAATGTTGGTGGAAAATCTTATGTAAATACTGTACAAGAACTCCTTTTTTGCATTTATCATGTATGGTTTGGAATTGACATGTTATTAAGAAAATCTAAGCATCCTTTGAGTCATCTGTTGTTGAGAATGTTTTAGCTTGTGACAAATGAGAAAAGGAGTTTTGAAATTTTGTTGAAGAGACATTTTGCCAATCTTCCTATAAAAAAATTACTTGGAGACACCGATGTTAGTTTGTAACACAAAATGTCGGATGGGTTTTGTGTTAAATTCTAGGGAGCTCTAATGATGAACTATATCAGCTTTGTGAATTATTCTGCTGGGACTAACAATGCGCTGACTTTGGTACTCTGACATTCTCTACACTAAATTAGTATGGTGTGATGGTTAGACCCTGATTCTGTTTATGAACTAATGAGCTTTTGAACAAGTTTTGGTATAAATTTGTAAGTTGGCAACCGACATATGAACATTTTTCTCACAGTTAGTGTGTGCATTCAAGTCCTTCATAATTCTGGAACAGCAAAATTCTCATATACTTCAAAAAAAACCATTAGACATGGGTCATTATTAAATAGTGTTTGGCACTCTTAGAACATTATAAGTTGTACACATGCTCCAGCATCAAGTAGCATAGAACTCCTCCAAAAGAAAAGTTTAAGTTACATCAAGATTCAAGAAAAACATGGTCCACTAGTACAATAAATAAAGAACAAGCTGTACATGTCAGAAAGTTATATGATAACAAATGCTATGATGTTTTCAATATTTTTATAGTTTCTACAAATACATCTATAGAATTAGCTTTCTGTACAGTGGGATATAAGTACAGCATCTTGGTAACTATCATTACTCAGAAATAACCTATAACTGACTTACAATATAGGAATTACGTATTTACAGAGAGCGTATGGCCCCCACATGAAAGAAAGAAGGTTATGGCCAAATGTGCATATCTGGAAATGTGATATCTGACTTCTGATAGTGTATATAGTTATATGGAGAACAGTACGCATATCCAAGGATCTTCCCTTAGGTTTAGGACAAATCAGGTTGACCATGGAACGGGTCAAGCTCAAATGACCTTGCAGAAGCATCATTGTACACTCCAGCTATGGCTTGTCTGCCATCATCTTCTGATGAATTTCTTGGGTTCTCAATGTTGATGAAAAGGAGAACACAGGCCACTAAGGCAATTGCCAGACCTACTAATGTAAGCTTGACCCTGCTTAGCACAGGCTTCACCTGAAGTGTGAGAAACATATAATATACCCAAGTGGATTTGCTGATCAGATATTAAAGAGTCTTCAAAACCAGACTTAGAATTTAGAATACACATAAACAGTGTCAGATCATATGCATATTAAACTGGACAATCATCTCTATGGTTTCCAAAGAGATCATATAATTGTAAGAAACAATAAGAATAATAGGAAACTTACATTATAGACACCACTAAATGCACCCAATATGTAATATACTTCCATCAATTGACTTACAAGCAAGATATGAAGATGTCATGTGCAATATAACAAATTTTGGCATACTTAACCAGACATCATCCACATTCAGCTTTATCAAAATTCAAACTTATCAGTTCTTTCTCCTTTATGTGGTCCAACTGAACTTGAAAATAATATTGAGCACTGTGAAGTCCATTTTAGTCCATGGCTTCATGCAATGTCCACTTTCTTCCTCTATCATGTATCCGTTCTTCCCTTTCTTATTAATTCCTGTACTTCTTAAATAATCCAAGTTTTCAACAATCCATGTTAATGAATCTAGAATCTTGACAGAGTGTTGGATATTTTCTTTGTTCTTTTTAAACTCATTGCTGTCTGCTGAAACAACAATAGAACAATATGAACTTCATTCATATTAACTAGGACCATCCTCTGTCCTAGCAATAGAACAATATCTATTCTACCATGCCATGTGAAATCCAATATTGAGGTTTTAGAAGCTGAGATCACCAAAAAAAAAAAAATGATATCAACAACCTGTGCAGAGACTTAACAATATGAATTATCTGCTTCATGTTGTTGACTTCGTTAACTTTATATGGCATGATGCAGTAGAACATATTCTAAGGAAGTCAATCTTTTTGCAATGTCTAACATGGATTTCATAGACAATGGTAAGATTGAGCATGGAAGTTTGACACCTTTTCAAGCATAACTCCTGGTATTTGCAACATATAAAAAATCAACTGCTTGAAATCATCTAGCAAGATGCAATAATGTAGATTTCATTTTTAGTAATTTAGTAATTAGACACAATAAGTTTAGTAATTAAGGGTAGGTGATGATCTAGAGAAGTTGTTTTTATCCTCAATTTTCAGTATAATTTAGTAATTAGACACAATAAGTTTAGACCATCACTAGAAATTTATGCAACTTCTACTTGGCATGATCACAAATCATAAATTTATGTTTAATTATAAATTTGCTTTATCTATGGAATATTAATCATTTGAGAATTTAAATTTCAATGCAGGCACAAGTGAAAAAACTTAAACAGAAGGAGGAAGAGGTTTTTCTTGATGATGAAGAAATATTTATACATGTTTTTGGTCCAAATAAACGTGGTCGTCTTCTTTCCAAAGGAATGGGTCCAAATCAATCTACTTTGAAATTTATTCAAGCTCAAGAATCAAAGATCGTGATTGTAGATGCAATAAAAAGAGCAAAAAATACTGAGATAATAATTGAACAAATCAAGAAAAGAGCTGAAACCATAGAATTAAGACTTAAAACCATTGAAAAGGAATTGCATGACATAAGAAAAAATTTAGGATACTGAAAAGGAGTTACAAGATGTGAAAGGAAAATTTACAACATTAATGAATTTAGTAGCAAAGCAAGTGGAAGGGCAAGTAGAACAAACATCACTTTTTTGAGTATATTTATTATTGTAAAGTGGTTTTTTTACGTTAATGAATTATGTAATTGAAATTAATTTGCATGTTTGTTTGATTTGGATGTAGGTGGAATTATTACGCGGAGCAAAGGAACGAGTCCAAGCATCTTTATTATTGCAAGCATCTTCATGGCTGAAATATCATATAATGAAAACAAAACTTTTTTTTTTGTTTTATTGAAATTTAACTAGTTTTTTGGTTGTTACTAGTTAGGTTAGGTATGACTATATGTAATTATGTTGATACATATATGTGAACTTGTAATATGATTATGGTGGATAAATTGTGTAGTTTGATTAAATTTTATGGTTTAATTAATTAAGCTTTGAGTTTTTATTTTGAAATTTTTTTAGCATTGCTAGGTAAATATTTAATAACAGATTGAATATTAATTCTAGCAATATACCTTTTTCAACGAGATATTTATAGTCGTTGCTAAAAATAGGTATATATAAGTTGATACCTAAATCTTTTGCCAATGGATATATATTTATTGGTAAAACTTTTAATTATTACAACTTTTTTAACAAAATTATTATCTTCATAAAAACTAATTTATTTATTTTCGATGGATAACTTTTCGTCATAAATATAGCTTTTTTTTACAAAATTATTTTGTTATAATTTTTTTTTGATGGATAATTTTTGTCATAAATACAGTTTTTTTAATAGAATTATTTTTGTTATAAAAATTAATTTATTTTTTTTCGACTGTAACTTTTCATTATAAATACAGTTTTTTTAATAGAATTATTTTCGTTATAAAAATTAATTTATTTTTTTTCGATTAATAACTTTTTGCCATAAATATAGCTTTTTTTCAAAAGAATTATTTATCATAAAAATTAAACTTTTTTCAATGGTATGAGTTTTCATTATTTTTTTTTGCCAACAAGAGTTTTGTCAATGGCTCCCAATGGATTTAAAATTCATCAAGAAAAATTTTTTCAATGATTTTCATTACTTTTTCAATGAAGTTTTTTTATTGAAAAAATCTTTTTTCTTATAGCGGGGGAAGTGTTTCTAAGATTCTATAATTCTCTTATCTTGTTATTAAAAAAAATTAGATAAAACAAACATTACAATTATGTAACTATTGATTGTTAAACAATGGCAAAATCTTAATTATTTCAATTAGCATTTCATAATTTATCAATAATAAATAATTAGAATTGTAAATTAATTAATTTATTAAAATGACTAATTTGCAATTAGTCTGCTTATCGAGCTCGTAAAAATCCCTAGGGTAGGACAAATTAGCTTAGAATTGTTGCTACCTACAACACAAATTCTTAATTTTAATTCCAAATCAATAGAGCTAACGTTCTCAACCTAATCTAAAACAACACCCACTATTGGTTACTTGGGCTTACGCCACAGCGGTTTTCTAGCTTTAACAATTGCATTAAATGTGGGCCAAAAGATAAGTTGATTCAAACCTACCCTTAACTAAATTGGATCTTATAACAATCGCTTCTATTAGGTCCCAATTCATTTTAGGTTCAATTAGGCTATTAACCAGGCCCTAAATGGGTTGAACCAGTTCAAGGTAAGGTCAAGTTCTGATCACAAGCCTGGTGGTTCAAAGATACAAAGGGTTCAAGGGCTCAATTTGGGATGGTTCATAAAGCAACCTCGTGCTTCCAAACATCCCAACTGATCGATGCCAAGGAGGATCACCACTGGACCTTGGCTGGCCTTAGCATTAGGGTTAGGCATTGAGCTGTGCCGCCACGGCATGGCACGATCCAGGCTCATGTGGATCATGCCAAGCATGGCCTGGTATTGCTACAGTACCGGACCGTGTCGCACGGTCTAATAAATCATGCCGTACTGGGCTTGAAATTTTTTTTTGCTGGCTCAACACGGCATGGCCCATGACGGGCCTGGACCGGCCCGCCATGCCGGCACGGCCCAGGCCTAGCACGGCCTGAGCCGCGCTAGGCAGTGCCTGGCAGTACACCGCCGTGCTGGCACGGCCGTAGGCGTGGGCACGCCTCTGGCTGTGCCTAAGGCCATGCCTAGGCACGGTCCAGCATGGCCCATGGCCCATGGTGGGCCGTGCCCAGGCAGGCCGTGCCTGGGACGTGGCCCAAAATGGGCCATGGGCTGTATCGGGCCTGAATTCTTTTTTTACCGTGCCATACTTGGCACGATCCGTTTGTTACTGGACCATGCCAGGCACAACACGATAATTTTAGAGGCACGATGGGCCTTGGACCGTATCGTGCGAGGCATAGCACGGTAATTTTAGAGGCACGATGGGCCTTGAACCGTATCGTACCAAGCACAGTCCAGTGCCTACCTCTACTTAGCATCACCGGCAAATCATGGCCGAGCTTTATTCCAGCAGGGTGCCGGCTCAAACCCATGACTAGGCTTGGCATTGGTGCCGAGCAATCCTTCCGTAAAACATGACCTCACCCCGTTTCTCATAGCTAGGGTGCATCAATCAAAAGGTTTTAAGGCTTGCATCTTTGTCTCACCTTTGGCCATCACTGGATCCGGGTTTTGGTAAGAGTCTAATTGACTCTTGCTTAGGTTTAGCCATTAACATGGCCGCAGGAACCAACATCCACAAAATTGAATGGATCAGGTCCGGTTCGGATCGGGTCTCACACTATACCCTCCTCATGCATGATAAGGATGCAACCTCATGCAGGCATAAGCTTAAGCCGGTATCATATCGATTTTCTGAAAAAATTGATGCTAGTTGTATAGTCTTGTTTTAATGATTTTTAAAATCTTACATAAATTATTAGGATTTGATACATATTTTTGAACCATTATTTAATAATTTAAGCTTTTGAAATATGGCAGTTAATTAACAAAATATCAAGTTGGTTTTCTTGATTTTTTTCTCTTCTAAATTTATTTTTGATTATCATATTGACTCATTGATTTTATTATGATGACCATTCTTAACCATTGTATGCTTATCTAGGCTCACCCGTAGTTATAAACTTGACTCATTTTGGATCCATTTTCTTTGTTCATTCTTCACTCATTATTGTTTTGAAGTGCATGTTTGAAACTTGAAATCACACGTAGAACAAGTGCTTCCTTCCTTAATAGCTTGTTCTTTGAGGACCAGGATTAATTTGATTTAGGAGAAAAAAAAATCTGTTGACTAACTCAACTTGGATCAATCAAAAGAGTAATAAAAAATTAAGTGAACCATGAAAGTAGGGTTCAAGATTCCCTTTTCTTTTCTTAATTTTATGATAAAATTGATGATAATCCCCTCATTTAATTATACTAGTGTGATTTTCTTATAAAGTTCAGATCACAATGCTTTCTACTTGGAACAAGTTGCATCTTTCTAAAATAACTGTGATTATTGAATATAATCACGAAAAGGCTAAAATTTTACATTAAAAAAAAATCTAAAAGACGTGACGCTTTAGATATATATGCATGGTTATTTGCCTCTTGATCCCTGTATGCATGAACTCTTTAGGAATATGGACGCACAACCGTCATTCCCTGCAAAAGTTTTCTTATATTCTCTTTGAAAAAATATCTCAATTAGATGTTGTACAAATAAGTTATGGATTTTAGAAATTTAAGAGTACAACCCAGCTTTAAATATTATAGATCTGGCTCCCATGCTCAACGATTATTTAATAGGAAGACCTTAGGCAATTTTATCGAAGGATCTCCTCTCAGTTTGTGTAATTCTTTTGCAATTCGATAACGGACAAGAAGAAAGACAAACAAAAAAAAAAAAAAAAAGAGACCAAATAAAATTGCAACATGCAATGAAAGCATGCTTAGCAAGCAAATGAGCACAATTGCATGAGATACAAGGAGAATGAAATATTAGGCAAATTACATTAACACCTCCTCAATTTTAGCCCATTGAAACAATGATCTCAAAAAAAAATCCTTTTTTTCAAAAACTCTGAAACGATCCCATTTCGTTACACAAGAATCTTCTATGTCCATGCTCGTCATGAGGTGTTAGCATGCGATGGTCACGTAGTATTCAAATATTTGAGTAATAAGTAATAACAATATTACTCTCTAGTTTTGGCTTGAAAGAGAATGTGATTTTGGTGAAGAGAGGGAGAGGAGATGTGTCTATTATGTGATCATCTATGTCGTTCCTATCTGGTTTGGGCCTTAGCTTGGTCGAATTGTCTCTTTCATGGGGCGAAGAGAGCAAGAGAACAGAATTTGAAAGAATTGACTGATCGACCATCTCCTCCATAATTTAAAGCTAAATTAATGTCCAGCCAATCATTCACCCATGATTCCTACTACAACTTAGGAAAATGCTCGTTCTACACTATTACTGTAGGTTAAGGCTCCATTAAGGATCTCATAGACTGCCACAAATTCTGAATGCCGATTCTATGGGTGCTCCATGCATGAGATATGGTGCCAAGAGAAGAGGCTTGCAGGCTTCTTTCTCTTTTAGATTTCTTGTAAACTAGAAGAGGATATGAGTTTTTTTCACTGGTATAATTTTTCGTTCACACTTCATACAATAAAGCTTCTGAATAAGCTGATCTAGAAGAATAGAAGGACGGAAAATGAACTTAGATTTATAGATCAAGCAAAAAAAATGCTTGACTTGTTGCATGCTCACATCCTTAATTAATGGTGATTGGGTTTCTATTGGTGCTCATGTGGGAATGGCACTATGAGCCTCAACTGGTTTCTACCCTTAAACAAATGTAATATGATAATAGTTGGGGTTTTTTGTCAATGTACTAAAGTATTAGAGTTTCTTTATTTATAAGATAAACTTTTAAGGTCCGAATGCTTGTTATATAAGGTTTTAGGGGCTATATGTATGGTTTGCTTTTATCAAATTAATTAAAAACTTTGATTTCTGGTGTTAGGGTTGGTGTTTTGATATATAAGCTCTCCTTACAAAATTATTGATGGATTGGTGTTAGCAATCTCTCGAAACAAATATTATAACCTGAAGGGCAAACTAGTACAACCTATATTTTAAACTCTTGAAACCTGAATCATGTTGGGTAAACTAATAGAACATGCACAATAGCCTATACAAATTTAAAGTTTAATACATTTCAAACTCTTGTAGTATGACAATAGTAACAGCTAAAACATTTGAAAACTTTTAAATATACCATTCTTGTAACCTAAACATATAACATAACAATATAAATTTAGAGTCTAATAGATCCGCAAGATTTGAAACTCTTATAGTATGATAGTATTAACAACTGAAACATTTGAAAATTTACAACATGCTATCAGTGTAACCTGAAGAGCAATAACCTAAGACATTTGAAACATCTGGAACATGTGCAACATTTCATGAAACATTTGAAATTTATAATAACATTTGAAATCTAATATATCTACTATTACAAACACATGTCTACAAATAGACTATCCACTTCACATACAATAATATTATCCATAGAATAAACATTGATTGTATCATTCTAATATAATTATCATCCATAAATGCTATCCATATATGACAATGTTATCTATAAATAGAATATCATCCAAAAATATTGAAACATATATCTCAAAACATAAAAATATCATTTAAAAACTAATAATATCCTACACAAACATCATCCCAAACCATATAAACATCATCCGAAAATGTCTAAACATCATCAAAAATATAGAATGTTGTATATCAAAAGAACATCTACCCAAAATCCATTAACATCCAAACATCCACTGGACATAAGTACTAATATCCAAACATCCATTGGACATAAGTAAAGCACTAAACATCCACTAAGCATCTACTTAAAGTCCCAATGGTAGCCTTTGAGTTTGTTGTTGAGAGCTGCTACTAAAGGATTGCAAGGGGACTATTTGAGCAAGTCTTGGAGCTTGTTAAGAAGGCATTGCTGGGACTAGAAACTCAGGCTATTGTGATCTATGTTGCCTAAGATTTTCTATCTTAGTGCTACTAGTGGGCCTAGGTACTTGTGCTATGACCATCACCTGAAATCCAAAATGAAATCTAAAGAATTAGATGATATATAAAGAATATAAACTAAATAGATACATGAAAAAAAAAGGCTTACCTTTTTTTGGTATTTCCCTTTTAGCAGGAGGCACTACTTTGCTTTTCTACTTATATACACCTTGTCCTTTCTAGGAGATTACTCTCTTTGAAGATATCACTTTCTTAAAATATTCACAGGTCCTAGAATTATGACCCCACTCTAAACAAGTGCTGCACATGAGAGAAGTTCAGCTTCTCTTGATTTTCTAAGGGTTTTGTCTTTCATCTTCTTCCCTTCTTTTTGACTTCTTGGGCCTACCAAGAGGTCTCCTCAGTGATGATGGTACCAACATTGACTTAAACGAAAAGACTCCTAAGAACGTATCTCAAGCATTGAATAAATGATGCTTTTATAAGCCTTCATATATGTTTTCTTGGAGTACCAACTGTCCATATAATTCTTCTCATCCTTCCTTGAGAACATGATTGCAATACATGCATGATAGCATGGAATTCCAGTGAAGTCCCACTTTTTACATCCACATATACACTAACCTTCTAGGTTTACAACATAAATAACATTTAGATGATCCACCTCAAAACTACTACCACCATCCCATGTTATATGGCAGTTCATGGCATGTAGCTTAGGTAGCACAATCTTTTCCTAGATCTTGGGATATATTTCTCCTACATATTTCATGATGCTTTCTCTTTTTGCTTGTAACTCCTCATTAATAGCCTCGTTGTAATCTCCAATAGTGTGATTATTGACTTGTTGCTTGCTTCTATGATAAAATTGTTAAATGACTCAAACATTATTTAAGATCATGTTAGACCATGGCCTGAATGCATGTTGGCTCTATAGTGATAACTCTTGTCTTAGCAGTCATTCTATTGCCTTATGATTCATATCAACAATCACCTTCATCCTCATCAAAAACTCATACTTAGTGTATACTCTAGAAGCTGCAGAGCATTTTTATAATTCTTTTTCTTGAACAACTTTCTAAAATTGGCATGTGAATGTCTGACACAAAATTTATGATCAACATGTGTCTTGAGATAGTTGAAGGTCTCAATTAATTCTTGAAACAATAATATATATAAATAAATTAATATTATATCTGACATGAATTCGTCAGCCTTATAGAATCTGAAATCAAATAGTTAAGAAATTAACCTTTTACCTATTTGAGATGAAGGTCCACCCTCTCTCCTCAACTAGTACAATATCAGTCAATAGATTTATCAAGAATAGATCCAGCTTTCCTTATTTTAGCCTCAACAACTATTCATGCTATAAAAAATTACAAAAAATTATCATTATTAAGGTCTCTTCCAACTCTTGCCTCCCAAGGAAACCCTTTAGGTGACATCCATCCATAGCAAGTACCTTCTGTGTCCACCTCCAAAGTTCTCCTGAGCTCTATAGAAAAATCATGTTTCCAAAAGAAAATTCAAAATAACATTCCATTCAATCAGGTCATAATAATTGTAAAATGACCCTTCAAATCAAGCCAGCATTTTGGGACAAACTAATGCTAAGAAAGACCCCCCACCCCCCCCCCCCCCCCACCCCCTTTAGATCCATTCAGTTTGAATGATGGAGCAAAAGGAAAAGTCTTTGTACACTATCTTTGGTGCAGCAAATCCAACATAGAGTGCACTAGTTCTTTTTATTAGTCCACATGAATCCTACATGATTTGATACGATAGGATATGGATACCATCTTAAATTTTAACGTGACGTGCATTAATATCTGTTCAGTTTTTTTTAAAATTTGTATACATGCTGCAGTTCTGAATGAATGTCGTAATTTTATAACTATGGTGTTGTAAATTTACAACTAGGATATCGTAATTTTTTTTGGCTTTCTGAATGAGTGTCTTAATTTTATAACTACGGTATCGTAAGTTTACAAATGGGGTATCATCTTAAATTTTGACATGATATGCATTCTTTTTTTTTTTAAAAATTTGTGTAATAACATATTTTCTGAATGGGTATCGTAATTTTATAACTGGGATGTCATAATTTTTTTTTAGCTTTCTTAATGGGTATCTTAATTTTATAACTACGATGCCGTAATTTTATAACTGAGGTATCATCTTAAATTTTAACGTAACGTGCATTAATACCCGTTCAGCTTTTTTTAAAAAAAAAATATGGTACAAACATACTTTCTAAATGGGTATCATAATTTATAGCTACGGTGTCGTAAATTTATAACTCGGGTATCGTGATTTTTTTTGGCTTTCTGGATGGGTATCGTAATTTTATAATTATGGTGTCGTAATTTTAAAACTAAGGTGCTATAATTTTTTTGATCGGAATGTCGTAAAGCTGTCTTAATATTTTTTAATAGTATCGTATCCATGTGGACCAATTAAAAAAAGTAGTGGGCTCATGTAGGATTTGCTCCACCGGATGTGATGTACAAAATATTTTCGGAGCAAAATCATGAGGAACAGATAAAAGCAGCAAAATCTCGTTTACAGCCCAGCCCATACAAGGCCCACGTATGCCCGTGTGCCTGACCTAAGACCACGAGCAGGCCCAAATCAGATCGGGTGCGGGTCGGATCAGTCTTTACCCAACCCACTAAGCATCGAAGGTTCAGGAGGTTCCACTAGGGTTTAAGCGGTCGAAGGCAATCTACGTTCGACGGCAACGGAGAGCAGAGCAACCAGTTTGTGACCAAGAGAATGCAACCGCAGTCCGTTTGCTGCTCTCACTCCATTCCTTATTCTTCCACCGCCGTAATTCCTCTTTTCATCTCCCTCTCAACCCAAATTTTCTTTTCCGTTCTGAAATAATTCTTAGATTTGGAATCCTTTTTCGTTTTTGTTTTCTCTGTTCCAGCCATCTCTCGGTAACTTCGGGTGCAAAAACGTCAGATTTCGACTTGGAAAAGCTTCTAAAGGTACCACTTTTCACTTTGGTTTCCTGTCAAGAAGCTTCTTTTCAAGAAAAAATGATCTCATTTGATTCATACTTCGGTTTCGACTGAAAACTCCACAAGGGGCAATTAAGGTGTTCTCCTTTTTGCCCAACTCGAAGAATTCACGTGGAGTAAAAGAGGTGATTGTGTCTACTTCCAATTCAAGTGTTAATCTCTCTGCGGGCACTCCAAATTCTGATGTGGTTCGAAGGTCTGGGTCTGTTGGGAGAAGTGGTTTGGACCCCTTTCGCGGGAAGTCGGGCTCAGTTTCTTTCTGTGGATTGACCTACCAGCTGTTGGAAGAGAAAAAATTGGTTTCATCCCCTTTCAAGGATGGTACAGGGTCGTATGTTTGGGTTGTTGGTCCTCTCGCATTGATATTGTCGCTGGTGCTTCCCCAATTTTTCATTGGCAATGCTATTGAAATATTACTGAAAGATGAGATTCTTGCAGGTATTTCATTGTTTTCTTTCATTTTTGCTGCTTCTATTTGGGAAAAAAATCGCTTTTCTGCGGCCTTAGTTGTCTAACGGTAGCTTTTTATTATTCTGGATACCGGTTTCACCATCCAACTATTTGTTGTTTTGACCCGAATTGTTCTGCTAGAGATTGAATTTTATATAATAACAGGTTTTGAATTGTATTTTGTTTTAGTAAGTGTCAGTTAAGCCGCAAGCTGTTTTTCTGTCTTACTGATATTTTGTGGATGCCTTTCGGATGGATGCTTTTGATCTTTGTCACATTATTGGTACATGAGTTCAATTGCATTTTAATGTAGCAACCACACCGGTAATCTTCTGACTATATTTTAATGAAGTAACTGCACTGGCAATCTTCTGACTATTTTTCTAACAATTTCATTGTTTTTGGATATAAATATCAGTTCCTAAAATGGAGGGTTTCTGTAACTTTTTAATACGGCACTATGCTTGATACATCGAGGGCATCAACAAGTGTAAAGATTGTTGCCCTTAATTATCTATTCTTGTTATTGCAATGGTAATGTGAAATAGAGGGTTTGGGGATGCTGGCCATCTTTCAGATTGATCTTTGTTGATGAAGATCAAATTTATATCATTTATAAATTGGAATTTTTGAAAGTGAAAAGCTATGGCTTAGAAACTGTCAAAACTCTGGTAGAAGTTGAGAAAATATAGATTTCAACTGGAATTACTTTTCTAGTGCTTAAACGAAAAATCTCAAAATATTTTCTTTTTATCCTTTCAAGAATGTCTTCTATTGATTTTAGTGGCTTGCTTGGATATTGTATTGATTTTGATCAACAGAATTATCCGCAACCTTGCAGAAATTGTAGCATCATTGTCTTCAGAAGTCATATTTTATGCTGGGCTTGCTGCATTTCTTTCTATAACGGATCATGTACAGCGCCCATATCTTGACTTCAGCTCAAAAAGATGGAGCCTCATCACAGGCCTCAGAGGATACTTGTCTTCTACATTTTTCACCATGGGTTTCAAGGTGTTTGCTCCTATATTGCTGTTTATGTTGTCTGGCCTGTTATTGGTCTCCCAGCTGTGGTTGCAGTTGCTCCATTTCTACTGGGATGTGCAGCTCAATTTGCATTCGAGATGCACCTTGAAAATCATGGTTCATCTTGTTGGCCTATATTGCCAATTATTTTGAGGTATATAACCTGGATATCTATTTGAACCATCATTGTTTGATTGTTTGGTATGAACTTTTAAGACCAAATTCATTTAATTTTGCAGGTATATAGATTGTTTCAGTTAAATAAAGGAGCACATTTTATTGAAAAGTTGATGTTCTCAATGAGAGGATCGACTGTAACTGCTGCATTAATGGAAAGAGGTGGAGCATTGGTTTCCATGCTACTTGTTCTGCAAGTCCTTGGTGTTATTTGTTTGTGGTCCTTGACTACATTTCTTCTAAGGCTTTTCCCTTCTAGACCTGTGGCAGAGAACTACTGAATGCGTAAGTATATAATACAATCCCTGCTTCTAATATATACATATAAACAACTTCTATATTTAGTACATGACTGTGGAATTATTATTGGCATTAAGTCTGCAGCCTTCTATCGCACATGGCGGCAGAGCAGGATTCATAAGTTTATAACCTAGTCTAATTATGCTGAGTTTCTTTAGTATGATTTACTGAAGCCTGAGGAGCATGCACTGATTCATGATTTCTCTAAGGTGTAAAGCCAAACATGTATAGTTACAACAAAGGATTCACAACCTGTTAGTGAATCATCATACAGAAGGCCGTAGAATCCATATAGTCCCTTTAATATGAAGTTCATCTACAAAGTCTCACAAATATTGAAGGATAATTTAAGCAGAGAATACCACTAACATGCATGTGCTATACTCAACTCAACCCATCTAAGCCTTTTCTCAACTACATGGGGTCGGCTACATGAATCTGCTCCTCCACTCTGCTCTATTCAAGACTAAGTCGATATTTAAATTATAAATAGTTATATATTTTTTAAATTATTTCTGCTCATGTTAGTTTAGGTCTATCTCTACCTTTATCCTTACCATGAATTGTTAAAAGATCACTCTTTCTAACTGGAGCATCTAAAGGTCTACGTTGTATATGTCCAAACCACCGTAATCGATTTTCTCTCATTTTATCCTCAATTAGGGTTACTTCTATCATTTCTTTTATATATTTATTTTTAATTCTATCTTTTAAAGTTTTACCACATATCCATCTTAACATACGCATTTCTGTTACACTTAATTTATTCACATGTTGTTTCAATATTGTCCAACACTCTTTTCCATATAGCATAGCTGGCCTAATAGCAATTTATAGAATTTTTCTTTCAATTTTAATGGAATATGCTGATCATATAATACTCCCGAAGCACTCCTTCACTTAATCCATCCTGCTTTAACTTTATGATTCACATCTTCACATATTTCACCTTCTTGCTAGATAATTGATCCCAAATACCTAAATTTTCTCTCCTTGCTATCTTTTGGCTTGCAATCTTTACTATTTCTTCATTTGTATTTCTACTTTCACGAAAATTACATTTCATATATTCAGTTTTACTCCAGATTTAGTTTTATCAATCAACACTATATCATCTGCAAATAACATACACCATGGGATATCATTTTGAATATGTTTGGTTAATTCATCCATAACTAATATAAAAAGATATGGACTTAAGGCATATCCTTGTTGTAAACCTACAGTAATTAAAAACTCACTGGTTTCTCCTATTATTGTTTTAACAATAGTTATTACTCTATCATACATATCTTTTATCAATTTTATGTATTTTTTGGTAACTCCTTTTTTTCTCTAAAATCCACCATATTATTTCTTTAGGTACTCTATCATATGCTTTCTTTAAATCAATTAAGACCATATGAAGGTCTTTTTTTTCTCTATATTTTTTCATCAATCTTCTTAATAAATAAATAGCTTCCATGGTCGTTCTTCCAGGCATAAATCCAAATTGATTATTTGACACCAAAGTTTTAGCTCTTAATTGATTTTCTATTACTCTCTCCCATAATTTAATTGTATGACTCATTAGCTTAATCTTTTTATAATTTGCATGGTTTTGAATATGTTCTTTATTTTTGTATACGGGTATTAATATGCTTTTCCTCCAATCATCCGACATTCTTCTAATTGTTACATTTCTTTTAAATAAATTGGTTAATTACATGATTCTAATTTTTTCTAAGCCTTTCCAAACCTTAATAGGGATCGCATCTGGTTCTAATGCCTTTGCATTTTTCATTTTACTCAAAGCCTTTTTAACCTCAAGCATGCTAAATCTACGAAAAAATTTATGCTCATTTGTTACTTCTAGGTTATCACATCCTTCTACTCTTAAATTTATCAAATTATTTTTATTTAATAATTTTTTAAAATAACTTTTCCATCGTTCGTTTATCTCTTCTTCTTTTACTAAGACTTTTTCATCTTCATCCTTAATACATTTAATATGTATGTGCTATAATTTATAAAAATAATAACTTTCTATTTTTGCTCAGGATAGCCAATGAAGTAATTGGTGGAAGAATATTGTTAGGATACACATGTTGGTGGGTGGAAAGTTCATAAAATAACAGGCATGGTAACAGGAGGAGCTATGCTGGCTATGAGGGGGAGGCATAAAAAGTGGTTGAAAGTTTGGTCCTCTATCTGCATTGCCCATAATCAGTTAGATTCTAGCGGTTGTGATTTTGACAACCCATAATTATAGGTCAACAAGACTTTCATAAGTCATTGACAAGACAATTGACAGTATATCAGGAAGGTGTATTAAATATGTAGCAGTCAGAATGATGGTTCTAGGGGTGGCAAAATCTAACCTTCACTAGTCTACCAGCCTCAACTCTCTCATAATAAATTGGTTTAGGTATTTTTCGCTTCAAGTCAGGTTGCTTCTGGGTCAACCTATAATCAACTCAGTTATAAATGGGTGGGTTTGGTTTTAGCCCCCCCACACTAGATGGGTCGCCAAGGGTTAGACCGATGGTGAACTAGCTAGCTTCCAGATAGAACATAGTTGATAGATCTCTATTTTTTTTTAATGTGGTTGGTTTAACTAAAAGAAAAAGGGTTATAGAGAGTGATATATAGGATGGACCATGGCATTTGAAATTACATTTTGCTAATTTTTTAAAAATAAATTCATTTTAGCTAGACTTATTTTTAATTTGTTTATGACTCACATATGTTAAATTCTTCCGTTTATTGTGACTAAGATGATTTCTTTAAAGTTAAATTTGAACTTGTTGTTTGTGAAATTTGCTTGCCATGTTTTGCTTGTTTTTTTGTGGTTATATATAATTGTTGAAAGAAAACTTAAATAGGTTGATGAGTGGGTATTGGTGTATGTAAAATAAACGGATTGTAAAGGTCTACATACATTTCGCAAATTGATCATAAATGGGTCTCCTATGGGTTTGTGAGTTTTTAACCCCAACCCTACCCCCTACTTGAACCCCAGCTTACTTGACCCACTGCCACCCCTCGTTCTAGGCATCTTAAATAGTTGCACTAGTAGGAAATAAGATACTAATAATTGCCATAAAAATTAAGGAAGGTGGTTGAGCCCCATTATAGGAATTTGAAATTTTGTAATGATTCATGTTCATAGGGTGTAACTATAGTTTTAGGCTAGCTGTTAACTTACCATAACCCTCCTTTATCTATGCTTGGGACTGGCAGGAGTTGAATTTTGTTAAGCATCTGTAGAAGGTCAAGTGATAAGTGTCCAATGTACATGAAAAGAAAGAGTTCTAGGGTTGTGTTTGGTTGGAGAATAAGAAATATTGGAATAATGAAAGTTATGTTTGTTGGTGTAATTATTCTACAAGTTATGCCATGTTTGTTTGGCTAGAAATTCTTATTCCTAATGTTATTAGTTTTGGCATAATATGGAGAAATGATATTTTTACCCTAATAATCTATCACTCGTGTATCTTTCTAACTATTTTGTTCAAATAAATAATCAAACAACCAGAAAGACACATTTTGAAGCATGAAAAATTATGTAATGCTCATTGTTCGACAAAAATTATTTCAAAAAATGACAATTAACTTACTACAATCATGAATAACACTAGCGACATATTTCTCTAATAAGATGTGGGTAAATGACATGCTTACCTTTGTAGCTTATCTTATTTTTTTCCAAATTGAGTTGTGGAGAAAGATGGTGATGGTGGATCTTAGTGCGATGGTAAAATTGTTACCTTGGTGTCATGAGCTCAAAACATAAAAGCAATCTCTTCACATGTGGGGTAAGGCTGCGTACATTTGACCTTCCTCAATAATATGCATATAGAAGCGTAAAAATTATATAATGCCTGTGGTTCAACTAAAAATGATCTCTCAAAGTGGCAATTACCTTATTACAATATGGAATAAACTAGCAGCATATTTCTGAAATAAGATGGGTAACTACTATGCTCACCTTTGTAACTTCTCTTTTTTCTTTTTTTTCTTTTTCCAAGTTGAGTCATAGAAGAAGATGGTGAGGACGGGCTTTGTTGTAATGATAGATTGCTTCATTGTGGTATATAGGCATCATGGGTTTGAAACATAGTAACCGGCAAACAGTTTCTCTGCATACAAAGATAGGGCTGTTTACATTTGACCCTCCCTAAACCTTGTAGTGGCGGAAGCCCGATGCATTAGAGCGCCTTTTTTTAGTTGTAGATGAAGATATGGCATGGTCCATGGGATCTAGAATGGAGAGGCATCCACTTGTCATCGAGAATTGTCAAGAGAGAATGGGAAGCTAGGGTAAAATGCAGTGAAGGAGAGGAGTTGAGGGAGTTGAGGGTAGTTTTTCCATTGCAAAAAATATGACCGGCATAAACTGAATTATTTTTGTCAGGAATAGTTTATGACAGCATTCTCTTGGAATATTCATACCTGTGTTAAGAAGCTTTGACTGGTATAACTAATGCTTATTTACTGGTATAACTAATGCTTATTTATGTCAGGCTTTTTAAGGTTATTCGGAAAGCATAAGCCTTATTCTAGGTTTTATGCCTGCCTTATGCCCCAGCCAAATGCAGCCTAGGAAGTTGCCACATCCAAGAATTGGAGAACAACTGCTGACTTAAAAGTTGAATAGCAAATTTAGGTGCAGTAGAGTGCAGATGATGGTCTTAAAACCAATTCTTATTTTTCAGTAGTAAATCGGCCAAATTAAAGTTCACATGCGTTAATATTTGGAGAGGACCTAGAGTTTATGAAGAAGCTAGAGGAGGAAACTATAATATCTAGATGAATTATCTCACCAAGTAGATTGAAAAATGTCAACAAGTAATCGTACGTGTGAAATCTTGGAAGATGCGCCAAAAGATAGCAAAATTCACAAAGCAAAGAAGTATTGAGCCATAATTGAGATGGAGGGAGACAAAGACATTCATAAGCTTGTTTAACGAAACATGGAAACTAACCTTTGTAATTCAGCCAAAAAAGTACTAGATGCAACATATATTCAGATGTTAGGTATGAAGTCTTTATTGACGATTAGTAACATCAAGGACACTTAAATGTAAGTGTCTCAATTCAAAGAAACTTATGAATGAGTCAAGTCCAAAGAATGCAAAAGATGGCCAACAATGATTTGAACAGTTTCTTCTTATCCCTTTTCATCCCTATTTTCTCTTAATTTTATGACTTATAAGCATCATTTCTTTCAGATTTGTGAAACTTTTGCTTCTCAGGTTTCACAGTTTAACATTGAACAATTTATTCTTGTCACTTATTCTCTTATTTTTTACTTGGTTGATTGATATATGATGAAATCATGCATTGATTAACTTTAGCTCCTATTGTATTATAATGATTTATTTGGTTCTATATATATATATATATATATATATATATATAAGGTCATCAACTGATCTGAGCAAATTAAGATCTCCACAATTAGGCTTGGTTCGAAGTTAGTTGAGCCGTGTTTGAACTTGATTTTCAGGCTTGAAATCAATTTCAGGTTTAGCCTAAGAAAAACCTAGCCTAATAAGATGACTTGACGAGTAACAATAGTGGGTGTGTTATTTTTTTGGAAAGTCGGGGAGGGGGGGGGTGCATGGTTGGAGAGAGAGGCTACACATTTTATATTAAATTTCTTTTAGAAGAAGTTTTTACAATCCAAAATCAATGATGGACCACCCACATTGAATACCTAAATTCTTGAATATGATCTACATAGCCGAAATGCTTAAAAATTTAATTTCATGTATTTTAAGGGTCTCTAACCTAAGCACCAAATGGTTGCAAATTAATTGTTTAAGTAGTATGATACTATATTTAATATGATCTGATCATCAACACCCAGTTACTTTAAACCTCCTCATGTTATAAGATGCAAAAATCATAACCAATAAGCTTCAATTTAAGTGTCCTATCATGTATTTTAGTATATTGATATTGTTTATTTTTGTATCGACTTGAAAATAGGTTAGAGGTCACCAAAATATCTGAATTTTGATGCCAGAGCATTTTTTGTAGTGTAGATCTTCTTCAAAGGAATGGATCCTCAATTTGGAGACTCATCATTGATTTTGAAATCATTAAATGCTTTGTCAAAGATTTAAAACAAGGTGTACTTAGAAATTATTTACATTGTTAGAATCAAGTTAAAAACAAGCTCTATTCAAGCTTGTGCTAAAGTTCAGCAAGCCCAAATTCAGCTTGATTTAAGGTTATCAAGCCTATTGAAATAGGCCTGTATTAATTCAGTTTGAGATTAGAATATCTTTAATAGAATAATCCATGGCGTTCTTGAATCAAACTACAGCACGCCATGTCTGCCTATGGGATAAAAGCGGGGGAAAGAAAAATCAAAACTAGTTGTGAGTATCATTTGCTGTTCAGTTGCCTATGTTTTCTTGCCTATGTTTTCTTTACCATGCATGACAGAGTATCATGGACTTTCTTTCCAACCTCTTCTTTTTATATCAATTTATAAATATTATATTATAAAGTTAATACTAAAAGGTGCATGCTTTTTATTCCTCTGGTTTGAAATAAGTCCTGATCAAATTAAAAATTGTGCCAAGCTCAACTTCATATTTCATCCAGCAGGTAATTCCAACCATGCTGGAGCAGACCTAAGCTTGATCAAGTTTGTATTATTCTTTTGTTGACCTCTTCTGTCTATCTCCCACCTCTGCAAGGATGGAAAGCCTAAGTCACTAGGCAGTCTTCCTTGGTGCCTAGGTGGGGCCAAGGTGGTTAGGGATCTCTACCAATCAGGGACCGCTTGACTGCCTTAACTACCTTGTCCAATGTATGCCTAGTTATGTCAAAGAGCAACATGTTGATGGCAAGATAGTTGCCACTAATGGATATTTGTATTGAACGTATTCGGCCTAGGTTTTGTTTGGAGAGCATAAGATAATTCCAGATGACAGGACTCATGTTTTCTCTTCCTGTTCAAGGCTGCTTCCTTATTCTTCTTTTTTTGCTGCAAGAAACATGGCCCAAGCTAAAGATTTGTCTGCAGTTTTGAATGCCAAACCCAGGACTATTGAAGCTCATGATTTAAACAATAAATTAGCTATTGTCATTAAACTTATCCCTTACATTAATTGCTATGATTGATTTTCAGATCTGGACCGTGTCCCTACTCATTAGCATACAACGTCATTTATGCCATGCGTATCATGTCTGTAACCATCTTCATATGATTTTCAGATCTTGATCGTGTCCCTACTTCATATGATTCACATATTTTCTACACTATCTGCATTGTCTGTAACCATCTGTTTATTTCAGTTAAAGATGATATGATATAACATGCCCAAGTAATGAGTCCAGATCCTCTCCATTTTGTGGCTGACCTGGAGTCTGGAGGGGATCTAGTCTCAATTCACCAGCTATGTGTGAAATGTGGAAGTGCTGGTGATTGGATCAGGGGAGCCTCTCTCTCTCTCTCTCTCTCTCTCTCTCTGTTGTGTGTTTTTGGGTGGGTATCATCCTGGTCTCTCTCTCTCTCTCTCTCTCTCTGTTGTGTGTTTTTGGGTGGGTA
Source organism: Calamus simplicifolius (assembly GCA_900491605.1). Classification (NCBI taxonomy): domain Eukaryota; kingdom Viridiplantae; phylum Streptophyta; class Magnoliopsida; order Arecales; family Arecaceae; genus Calamus; species Calamus simplicifolius. The sequence continues at coordinate 185,987 of UESW01002042.1, read as the reverse complement.
TCATCCTGGTCCTGTCTGATCACTCGCCATCCAAATACGCGAGGCCATGAAATCAAGGAGCCCCAACTCCTACTTATTATTATGGATCATAGCCATTGACGTGCCATTGAAACTTCAGATAAATTGCATATTTATTGGGTGAACCAGACTTAAATCTTGTTAGGATGTTTTCTGAAGATGAAGCTTAGTCTCATAAATCCACAAATCTGTGAAATTGCTATTGGCACAAATTGAAGTATGAAAATTCCTAAAACGTTGAGTGTGTTGTCTCTAAAATGCGGAAATATTTAGATTTTAAGTTTTTCGTTGGGAAAAAATGATGTTTAAATTTTGACTGCAGTCTTTTTAAACTTGCAAATTAATATTTGAATTCTTGCCTCCTAACAATGTTTAATTGACACGATTGTAATTGTTTATTCAGTTATGGGATTTGATTCTGTGTTGATTTTTAATGATTTTTATTCCAGATTGTTGGCTAGCATCGCTTGTCGCTGAGACTGTTGGCCCCGAATTGGACTTTATTACAAATAATAATCTTTCCTCCCTCGAGAATCATGGTGCACTGCTTGGAAGCAAACGGCTCTCAGTGGCATTCTTTGGCCCTTTGCCTCTTGGTCCTCCACAACAGAGGTCACAATTAACCGCAAATTTGTGGTCCCAGACATTATGTTGCCTTTTGATGGTTCTGATATAACCTGCCGTGTATAAAGAACAGAGTTTTTATTATCGACTTTCTGATAGCTTTCAGATGTACTGAAATTAGTCCATTTTCTCCGACTGCCCGTCCTTGATCTTATTTATTTGCTGGAATTTTGGGAATTTTGCTTATGCATGGACTTCAAGTACAGGTCCAGCTTTGTTTTTTTCAAAAAAAAAAAAAATAATTGGGGCGAAAGTGTCTTTTGAAGTTTGCCCCTCCTTGAGTTTCACTGGATTTCTTCAAAAAAGATTGCACAAACGACGGCATCGTTTCCAATATTGCCGCTCCTGCATAGATTGTGTCCGCATCCCACCTGGCAACACATCAAATCCCCTACTGATAGCTTATGAATTTTTGAAGATCTTGAGATTATGAATGCAAAGGTGCTTCTCACTTGTCCCTGACCTCCAGCCAAAACTAGTAAGGCAAGTCTGAGAAATCAAATTAAGATCGTATTTGTTTATTTATTTAGATTGTAAGAAGTTGTTAGCTTAAGATCATGTGCATTGTGCTCCCCGTTGCAAGTGATTATCTGCTTGGAAAAACTCTGGCCTACCTTAGAACATCAAGTTATATTGGCATCTCAGTGATCTTCCAATAGTTCGGGCAAGGAAAAACATTGTTCAGCTTATCACAACATATACCTCCGCTATGAAGCCGTTGTTAGAAAATATAGTTTAGAAGGAAAGTACTATATATGTTGATGAAATATTATTGCAGATCATATCAGCAATGGTATAAAGATAACCACCCAAATAATCCTTTCATGATGATTGCTACCTTTCATGATGATTGCTTCCTTTCTCGACCAAATTGTGCAGAGTTTACTTCATGCTGCTTTTAAGAAATTAGTTCGACTCAGTGTCCATTATTTTTAGTGGTCTTAAGTCTTAACCTAGATCATTCGTCCAACTCAGGCAAAGCAGTGACACCTACGCCGCTTCACACACTACCTGTTATTAAATATAAACATGGTGAATCATCACATTCCTCGTAGAAACTACTTAGTGCTTTGACATTACAACCACCATTATAAACGGACAGCTAGTGCAATAAATCTTAACAGAATAAAGTGTTCAACAAATGTCATCATGAGGATTGGAGGGCAAATGAGAGCATTTCTCCTCACTTGGGCAGCCAACAAGTCCAGAAGTGAAGCCTGTGGGGAAACAGGACAACAATATGGTCAAGCAAAAGTTATAAATGACTCGAGGATTTTCTCATAAAGCAGTTCATTCCTAAACACGGATGAAAACCATTGATGCCAATCACAAAAGATCCAGTAAATGATTTCAAAAGATAGAAGACTCTAAACTTCTGGTTTTTATTTATTTTTATTTTTAGCTTATCAATCAATTCCTGCATGCAAGCAATCAAAAGGTGTGATGGTTTACAGTCTCATATCTGGATCTCAGTGAATATGATCAGCTGTTCTACAACAGTTAAAATACACATGTATCAGGCCGGTTAAAACACACACGCACACATATAAATCCTCTTAAGAGTGCTTGATTCATAAATGCACCGTAGAATGGTTTGTACATACTTGCATTCACAATGACAGTGTATGAGAGAATGTAAAGCTGTCAAGAAGATACCAGTACGTGAGCTTCATATTCCAACTGGCACTGAGCAGCTGTCAAGAATGTAAAGCAGATCTAACCATGGCTTCTAGGATCAACAACTTGATGCGCTTTTCTGGATTCTGCACTAGAGTACTGACCAACAATTCGGGCATGAGGTATTGTGGGTTCACCATCAGCAAGGGCAGCAACATTCTCCAGAAAATATTGCTTTGGAAGTCGCCCTACAACATTCCCCTCCTCATTTCCATCTTTATCCAAGAAGGCAAAATGGGGGATACCCTCCACTCCAAACTCATCAAGCTCCTGCTCCCACTTTGTGTTGTCAACATTCAACATAACAAAATTCACGCGGTCTCTGGAAAACAAGTTCATGTTATTATAACTGAAATAGAGATGAAAAGCCTAAGACCTTAAACAAGAAACTAAGACTCCGATTAATATTTTCAGTCTATTAATTTGCATCTGAAATAGCAGGTCTAGAAACTCAAAACTTGGAGACAGCAGAAACTCAAAAGTACAGAAATAAGAACTCGGATACAGTTAACCTAAAAGTACATATCACCTATTAAGTTTAAAAAGACAAGTCATTAAACGGTTTACCATGTCTATGTCAATGCAAGTACCATGCAACTGCTACTATTATTCCATATTAAATGTATTACAAATTGAGATAAAAAAGGCTTTAAACAAGAAATTAGATAGCAATCAATATTTGTACAAGGAAATTGTTGAGTGAAAGTTTATCTTCTGCAGTGATAGCAAGTGTAGAAACTCAATGCTTTGGAGACTCCATAGACTTGAATAAAGAAATATCAAGTCAGGTAGAGTTCAGGCAGAAGTTCATACCCAAAACAAGTTCTAAAAAGACAAAGCAGTTAATCAGTTAAATGTCTGTCATTCAACTATCACACTACTACTACCACTACTAAATGTACTGCTGCTCAACTTTATAAATATCTGGAGCTATAATCTGAAAATTCAAAGATTACTTGTACTGCTGCTCAACTTTATATATAACTGGAGCTAATTCCCGACAAACTTCACACCAATCTGCATAAAACTCAACGACAGTAGGCATTCCATTTGAAAGAGCCTGCAAACAAGCAAAAAGTAACAGCTATTACGAGGAATAAACAGAGAGATTGCATTTTAGGAGTTGAAAAATATATGGAAGGAAGCTGCTTATGTGCTTTCAGAGGAGAGTAAAAGAACTAGCATGAACCCTGATCATAGCCTATGAGCATTATCTTAACTTTGGAAAATAACCCCAGCCCTAGCCCTTCAGCAAGTGCATTTTGGTGATAGAATAGTTTATTCTTGGTAAAAATGTAAAAGCCATGCGTAAAACAAGAATAATTTTAACGTTTCAAAAAGTGGAAAAACACATGAAATTTTAGGATTCGCATGAGAAATCATGTAAGAAGCAATTCTCAAGTTCCTTTTGGATTGCCTGCGATGGATTTCATTCCCCCAAGGTTTCCCCTGTATTGTCTTAGCCTTTCCTAAACTTTAAGGACCTTAAGAAACTCTGTAAGAAACCACATTATTGCCTAGAATGCCAGCTTGCACACACAGACTTACTTGGTTTTTGTATATTGTGTAAACAGAAGTGCCAATAATTTTTTGATACCATAAAATTCCAGATTGTGAAATTAGTTTAATAAGATGATTTTCTTTCTTAAATTTCCACAAAGAAAACAAAAATTATAAAATGTTCCTAAGCGATCTCTCTTTTTCGGTGAAATAGGAGTGCTAGCTTTTAATATGATTTATAGTAGGCTTCATGCTTGAGTCGTGGCCTGCTGTCAAATAGGTTGAACCCGGGTCGGAAGAAATCTAAATAGCCAAGTCCAAATTGATGAACATATGAGTGTTTTAGTTGTGACTTATGACCAAACCTAATCTAACCCAAGGATTATGAGACAAATCAATGTAACATTGCTAATTAGCTTAGCTGTAAGCCAAGTGGCTTTTATGGACTTGCTTACTATGTAAAACAAACTTTTTTTTCCTTTTTTCTGCATGTGTGTGAGTGATAAGGAATGTTAAATTCAAACTGAATAAGTTTATCAAACAGTATTCACGACAAACATTACATAAGCATCTTCCCTCCCAAGGTCAGGTGCTCAAATCATTTTTTGTAGCACATGCATCAAAATCTTCCTGGTCTCCATTAAGGCCCGTTAAGATGTATCTAACACCTCCTCATGGAGAATGCATCTTGCCCATACCATTCAACTATCATAAAAAGTTTCCTTGTTCTATTCTCTAAATGACCCCTAACTTCCAATACTGATCTCCTTTATAGATATACCATACCATCCCCAATTTACCACACATTACCTCAATCTCCACATTTATGTTAAACAATCATCTTAATGTTGAGTAAAAAAAAAAAAACAAATGGGGAGTTAATTTTAAAAAAGAGAAATTTGTTTCTAACTCTTTTAAAATCCCTAAATCTAAGGAAAGCATACACATGTAGAGCCCTCTAGTCCTCTTTATTCCCTTTCCTCTCCAGCCTCTTCATAACCTGTCAGCCACCAGCAAAAACCATTGTCTTGCACAGGGTAGTTATCCATGGGAGACTGCACATCCATTGTCATGAGACCAGGCAACCATATGCCAAATTTCACATGTCCCTAGTGCAATTACCAAGGTCATTGATCTCATTGACACCGGCTATATTTCAAATAATTTGGTGAGGCCCCAAGCTGGTGATGGCCCAACAAGAAGTTGGCCATCACTAACCCCCGTGTAAAGGATAAACGAGTTTTGTTTGGACAACTCTATTAGTCAGCCATATTCTAGCCTATATTTTCCTTTATTGCATTGTGCAAGTCGGAAACTTTGGTTACTTCTGATCCAAGAAATGCCAGTATATGTAATATAATCCAAGATGCTTACCTATGAAATCTAGTATCAAAATGAAGACCAAACTATGCTAACTGTGTCATCAAGCCACACACTACCTAGATGAGGCAAAACACAAAAGTAATGGCAGGCTAATTTCTGAAGCAGAACTGAGATGCAGTTTCCTTAATTAACTATCATTGTAAAAATTCCTTCCTCTTGCTAAGCATCTAGTCATGTGGTAATTCCCTGACCCCTATATGCATCGGTTTCATTTGTGGGTGCAAATGTTCATGGCGCAACTTCCATATTTTAGGAATGGGGCATGTCGGACTGATCAAATCCCACATCCATGTCACCATTTGGCATTTATACATATGTATGTAGCCATATCAAAGATATTACTTTGATGCCATACCGAATTGTTTAATGAACGGTCCACTCAGTATCTGCTAACTGTTGAAGGGAGCACTTCAGGCTATGAACTTTGCATTGAACTTGAACTCAAATACCATTTAAATGCTGCTAAGAAATAAAGCAACAAGAATATTGAACAACATAAAATAAGAAACTGGAAGGTGAACTCACCACGTCATAGGGCACGGTAGCAGCAGATAGATCTTTAAGAGAGACTCCAAACTCTAATCTTGTAGACAGAAAGAGTCCTACTGAAGCAACAACAGAGACCAAAGCAATCCGTCTATTAACATCTTTATTTGGAAACTCCGCGATCTCGGTTTTTTGGGAAACTCTCGCAGTTTGTCCTTCATCCTTGACCACTGGTTCATCCTGAGGTGCCAAAAAAAAAAAAAGGATGCAATCAAGCTACTGGAAGCAGTGGATAATTCCACAATTCGTTTGCCAAAATAATTGGGATGGGATACAAGAGTCCAATAACGTGCATACTATTTGGCGATTAAAGTTTATTACCGTGGAGGGGCTTTGGATTGGGGGATCGACCGGGTCGGTTTTGGCCTGGAATCTGAGGCTTTGGAAGCGGCGGGGCTTAGATTGGAGGCGAAGAGCGGCTGCTCTCGAGCGTTGCGGAGAATTGCGAGGGTCGAGCCGACGCGGGGGCTCGTGGAGAAAACCGAAAGAGTTGGAAGCGACCCGCGCCATGGAGGCGACTGCAGCGTGGAGGAAGGCGGAAGATGATGATGATAATTGATAGCCGCTTGGTGCCGCGCGCTGTTGACGAATTTGCGGCTTATTTCGACGCGCCCTTGAAAGAGGCCCGGAGATGCCCACGACATGCCCGGCCGCACGGGGCTGAAACGGGTCCAGCCCCATCAACACACAGCCGAAGTCAAAATTCAAGACAGAGAGAAGTCCAACCCAATTTTGGGTGATCAAGCTAAATTGAATCAAAGCCCTGAAATTTGGGAAGAGAATTTTCTAAAATCTATAAAGCCAGCTATATGCTTTTTTTTTTTTTTTTTTTAATAAGCGAGCGATCATACTAGTCTAGTACAAATCAGCCCAAATATATCTGAATATAAAATTTACTGTAAAAGAGAAGGGCAGAGGTCTCCTGGCCTCCAAGTCCAAGATCCTGTATGCTGAGCTACAAAAGTAGCAATCCAGTCCGTCGCCGAATTGACTTCTCGGTAAATATGATGAATCTGGGCACAATCCATCTTCCATAACATAGTCCAAATATCCCAGAGAATAGGATTAGTAAAACCCGGAGAACAATTTTTCTTCTTCAGCCAAAAGATGACCGACATGGAATCATCCTCAATAAAGAGCCTCAGGCCGTATACAAGCTATATGCCCTTTTGGTGCACGAGCAATTGTCTTGTCTTGATTAATAAGATAAATAAAATATAATTTTATATAATTTTTAAATTTTATATTATTAGATTTAGTTTTTTTAATTATTATTCTTTAATTAAAATTTAAAGATAAGATAAATAAATATATGCATTAATTTAAATTATTTTGGATAAGAAAAATAAACAAGATTAATAACTTGCTGTAAATTAGAAAAATTAATTTATCTATCCTTGAATACATATTTGGAGAATCAAACAACAACCAATCACGTGAAAGGATACAATGATGCTGCTATATCAAATAAGCTTCTGAGATAATTTATAGAGGCAAAAAAAAAAATTTAGATGAAGAAATTTTTCTACATTAAATGTCATTTAATACAGATTTACACATGGCGTAAGAGGAAAAAAAAAAAAGGGGGTAAGAACCTTTCGGTTTTACTATATTATATTAGATTAGATTATCTAAAATTAAAAAAAAATCTTGAAAATGTGAAAATTATAAATTTAGAAGATTCCTTTATTTGGTATGCAATCTCATGTAGGTTTTTAACATGAATTTTCATCAAAAAGTTTAATTAAGCTTGAGGGTAATTTTAAAGTAAAATAGATTTGATGAGAAATTTTAATATGAATTTTTATCAACATCCGCCTTCTTCTTCCATGTAAGTTTTCAAAATCATCATTATTGAATGATTTCAATGATCTAAGCAATGATCAATTGTACCTTTTCTTTCCTTTGATTTATGGTACTAAGCCATACAATTTGATAAAATCCTAAGAACCCTTAAATTTTATGTTTTAAATATTCTCATTCCAAACACGATCATCAAAAAAATTCCACTGAGATAAGTGGCTAAAGGGTCATCTGGGCCTATCATTTCGGATTTTGATTTTGAAAATAAGAAGATATTTATCTTATTGTACTCAAATAAATCCTATTTTTTAACTTATCTAGGTTGATTCGCACTAGATTAGTGTGATCACTCGCCTTTATCCAAATATATATATATATATATATATATATATATATATATATATATATATATATATATATATATATATATATATATATATATCATTTGAGCATTCACCTGCATTACATTACCAAGCGTTTGAAGCCCATATACAAACCAACTTATTTGAACATCAAAAGTCTCATCACATCTAATGTAAAAATTATGTTATATTTGGAGAATGCCAATAACACAAAAAAAAATTCAGCATACTACTATAATACAACGTATGTTGAATATTATTTTTTATATAATTATATATTTTCTTAAATTTTTTAAATTTTCAATTGAAATCTAGCATTATCCTTGAGCTTTTAAGCTGCTATTAGAGTCATGCTATTATATCCCTTATTTTATCTTTGATTAATAAATTTTTAAAGTTATTTTCTTTTTAAGCTCTAACTAGATGAATTCTTTAGACCAAAGAAAGTGATATTTTATTTTATTTTTTTGCTCATTTAACATCTTATTGTTTAAAATTTAATACGTAAATTTAAAGTTACATCAAATTAAATAAAAAACAGTAATCAAATATTTCTATCCAACCAAGTGCCAGTTGAACACAGCATAATGCAATGTAAAACATGAATGCAAATGATATGCCAAACAAGTCTTGAGATTTAAAACAATGCAGCATGATAAAATCATGGCTAGGTTGGTTTGCAGACTAGTTTAAGTTTCATCATCCGGAGCAAAAAGAGTTTATAGAAGATGGCAGTGGTATAACAACGGAGATGGTTGGAAATAAAATGAATGAAGAAGAACAAATAAGGATATGATAATATGGGATACCACTCTTTCCATTCAAATTTAAGCTTGGAATTAATTTAGGCTCTTAAAATTCACTTTTTAGCGTGCTTGAAGTCTAGTCAATATTGCTTCGCATCTCTTTTAGAAAGAAAAAGATTGAACAAGCCTTGTCTTGAATTAATCTTATTTTGCCAAATCTATTTAATTAGTACTGAACAAGTTTAACGCATATAAAGAAAGGATCATATGTTAGAAAATGGCAATAGCTATGTAAAATAATTTTTACTGGATACAGCATTTCAACATGAAGAGAGGTTTGATAACTTACATGATTGCATTTACACAATACCAAGATATTTGTATTTCAAATGTAATAGTTGAAGGCAAATCATAAGTACTCATTGAGTTGACGTTTAAAAGATAATTGAAAATCTGGTAGCATGGGTTACGTTCATGAATAGTCCATCATAATCAAGTAATTTTTTTTAATTTATAAACTTTAATGAAAAGTTAGGAACAACATATGATGTTGGCTGATAATGTCATGTATAAGTTAACGGCCAAAATTATATGACGACGGAAGTCAAAAGGATGCTAACGGTCCCAAGGCCGCCTTAGCTCCTAAGCAGTCCCAGCTCCTAGGTAGGGATAGCAATGGCCCGAGACGGCCTATATCAATCCATGTTCTCGTTAGAAAAAATGTTCCCATTCCTCGCCCCGCTAAGCCATTATAATTAATGGGGCGGAGATGGAGATACCCAGCCAAGCAAATGGTACCCGTTTGCCTATTTACATAAAAATATAAAATTATTTTATTAAATTTATAATTTATTAAAAATTAAAAAAATAAATTTTTTTAGGATAAGATAGAGATCAATCATGAAAGAAGAAAGAGCAAAGAGACAGTTGCGTGAAAGAAAAAGAGCAAGAGTTAAGGAGAATAAATTCAAACGTATTTTACTATATATATTTTTAATTTATTTTAAATTTTAAATTTTTAATATATATATTTAAAAATTAAATATATATTAAAGCTAATGGAGATGGGGATGGATAAACGGGGATAGGGCGGAGAATATCGTTCCCGGGCCGTTTATCCGTTTAGCCGTTAATGAGAAATCCCTGTTACCTATTAAGCTATTTAGACCGGGGATTCCTGACCTATTAAAAATGGTACCAGCCGGGTAAACAGTCAAACGAAAAAAATTGATCCCTACTCCAAGGCCCCAGCTCTAAGGCGGCCTCATATCTAGAATTGGCCCCAGCCTCTTAGGCAGCCCCAGCTCTTAGGCCCCAGCTCCTAGGCGGCTCCGGCTCTAAGGCGGCCTCCTCTTCGGACTCAGCCTTAGCTTCCTAGGCAAGCCCTCGCCTCTGACAAGACTGAGCCCACCAATCGCTCGCGCCCCAGGTACCTGCCAAGGTCAGGCCCACCAACCACCTATGATCCGCATATCTGATGAGACAAGCTTCACTAGCTCCAGCTTTGGGTCTAAAAAGTCATCATCCATCATGAAGCTTTAATTATCCGGATCATATGAGCCCAAAAGTCATCATCTATCATAAAGTACCAATCACCCAGTTCAAATAGGATGAATCCCACTAATTCTGACATTCCATCCATAAAGTCATTGCCCATCATGAGACTCCAAACTTCCCAAGCAAGTCTCACAGACTCCAAGTATCAATAAACGGGTAAAAGGGATCCCTGACCAAGGTATGAACACTTAAAGCACTCAGAGAGCATTATCATCTTCAACTCTCTCTTGAGCTTACTCAAGCTCATGGCTGTGATTCTGATCATTGACTTGAGCATTGGAGGGTTCCCGTCAGAATATCCAGTCTCCAGGACTTCTTGCAGGTCTCGATATGGAAGTGAAGCTTCATCAGCAAATTCATGGTGCACTCACAGATGGTCAAGGACGTTAGCTCGTGATGATCAGGCATCAACAGATTGGTACCCAGGTAGGAGGGGCGTACTGAAGGAAGGATAGCTTTGTGACACTGAGTTATAAGCTCGCCCCTCTCTCGGACAACAATGGTGGTGATATATGCTCAGGAGGCTTTCGCCAGTTATTCTGGGGGGCATCCATATCATGCTGAGTAGTAGGAGGCCAACCACCTCGCTCCTTCCTCACCACCAGCCTTAGCCACTCCACATGAACAATTGGCCATCCTCACTTAACAAGTCCAAGCTCTTGTAGGGGCAGTTCGTGAAATGCAGAAGCAATGCCTGGTGGCTACTCAGCAGCAACCCGGGCCTCTTATGCTGCCTGCAGCAGCTGCACCAGCTAGCCAACAATCCACATGCCAAAAATCTCCTTCGAGAGAGCATCACTGTCGTCGCGCTTCACCTAAGCACCACCACCGTAAAGCCTCCAAAAGGTTGTGGTCCCCCGTCGTCGTCTAAACAGTCCCTCCTTCAGGCGGCGACATGGGAAAGAGCTCGAGAGGACATACCACCATGAGCATCACTTCTCCCCCTACTCATCTTCTGAATCAACGGGTGAGGATATCAACTACAAGGTAGAGAGGCGCTTAGAGGAACAACACCGGCGGTTGGAAGAGCTCAGCCAGAGGCTCAACAATCAGCTGGGGGTGGACTACGACCTTCGTCCACCCCTCACTCGCCGTATTATGGAGGAGCCTATTCCTTTCAGATTTTGTCTTCCTTAGTTGGATTCGTATGATGGTACCACGGATCCACTTGACCATCTGAAGAGTTACAAAGCCCTCATGCAAGTCCAAGGGGCAACTGATGCCCTTCTATGTATTGTTTTTCCTGCCACCCTCTAGAAGGCTGCACGTGCCTGGTATTCTCGTCTACCTTCATGCAGCATCGACTCCTTCCAACAGTTGAAGAAAACTTTCTTGGTGCACTTTGATCCGTCGAAAGATCCTTGGGTGGCAGACAGTCTGTTCTCCATTCAATAAAAGGAAGGAGAACCTTTGAAAGATTTTGTGGCCCATTTCAAGACAGTGGCCCTCGAGGTTTATCACCTCGACGATGCTGTGGCTACTTTGGCTCCTAAGTCACGCACAGAAATATATTCGTGCCGATGAAGCTGACTTCACGCGAAGGGAAGCTGAGGAAAGGCCTGTTAAGAAGCCAGTCCATGTCGAGCCAAGCGGACCTACCCTTAAGAAGCCTGATCACCCATGGACAGATAATCAGCGCTAGAACTTTATCCCCATGGAAGACAACCTCACACCTCTCCTCACTCCTAGGTCTCACATGCTCATGGAGATCGAGAGCGAGTCTTACTTTCGGCGCCCTCTCCCACTGAAGAAGGATGCCACCCACGATAGGAGTTGTTATTGTCATTTTCATCGAGATTACGACCATAATACAGAAGATTGTTGCAACCTAAAGCGTGCCAACTTATCTCTCAGCTCTCTCCAACCGGTGATGGTGCCCCTAGTCGATTTCACAGGGGACTCTGTGAAAGTAGAAGGTGAAATCACCCTGCCAGTTACGGCAGGGATGCCCCCATATCAAAGCACAATCCTAATGAGATTTCTGATGGCCCAAGTGCCATTGGCCTACAACGTCATTCTCGGTCAGCTTGGCCTAAACCTTCTAGATGCGGTGATATCTACCAAACGCCTTCTCGTCAGATTTTCTACTAGTGAAGGGGTCGGCGAGATGCACGGGGAGAAAAATCCAGTACAACTGTGCTATCACATGGCTCCCAGCCCTTAGAAGGTAATGATTCCATTAGCGCCAAAGCTGCTCGATCCTAAAGAGTCTGAAAGAAGAGGAGAGCCAGCCGAGCGCCTACTGACCTTTCCGCTAGGGGATGATCCAACGAGGACTATGCATATTGGCGAGCTTCTTCCCTCGGAGACGAAGAATACATCCTTACCTTCTTGCGGGCGAACTCAGACATTTTTGCCTGATTAGCGTTGGACATACCTGGCATACCTTTAGAGGTAATTACTCATAAACTTAATATTGACCCGAAGTATTGATCTGTTCGTCAAAAGAAGAGAAGTTTTGCCCCCGAGCGGCAGAGAGCCATTGACGAGGAGGCAGTAAGCTGCTTGTCACTGACCACATTCGGGAAGCACAATATCCAAATTGGCTGGCCAATGTAGTGATGGTTCGAAAGGCGAGTGGAAGCTGAAGAATCTGCATCGACTTCATCGACCTTAATAAAGCATGTTCGAATGATAGCTTTCTGCTACTATAGATTGACCAATTGGTGAATTCTACATCCGGTCATGAGCTCCTTAGCTCCATGGATGCCTTCTCCGAATACAATTAAATAAAGATAGACCCGGTGGATGAAGAGAATACCTATTTCATCACCAAGAAGGACATCTACTGTTACAAGGTAATGCCCTTTGGTTTAAAAAATGCAAGGGCCATTTACCATAAATTCATGAATAAGGTCTTTAAAGATCAAATTGGGCATAACATGGAGGTATATATGGATGATATGCTCACTAAGAGCACCCGCACCGCCAACCATATTTCTGATTTAGAGAAAATAATTAATAATCTTCGGTGCCACCAAATGAAGCTCAATCCTCGCAAGTGTGCATTTGGGGTCACCATCGAAAAATTCCTAGGTTTTCTAGTAACACCGTGAGGGATCGAAGCAAACCCAAAGAAGATCCAAGCCATTCTTGACATAAGGCAACCGATCAATAAGAAGGAGGTACAGTGGCTCACCGAAATAGTGGCCACTCTGAGCCGGCTCCTGTCAAGATCAGCCGAAAGATGTCTACCTTTCTTCAAAGCTCTACATAAGGCAAATGGCTTCAAGTGGACGGAGGGCTGCCAGAAAGCCTTTAAAGAACTAAAAGAGTTCATGTCCACCCCATAGTTGTTATCAAAGCTAAAAGAGAGGGAAAGTCTCTTTCTTTATTTTGCTACCTTCTCAGAAGCAGTTAGCTCCGTTCTTGTGCGCCTTGACTCTGATGGAGCATAGAAGCTCATTTATTGCACTAGCAAAGTGCTCCATGACGCGAAGATTAGGTACTCCAGAACTAAAAAAATATTTTTGCTCCAATCATTTTCACTCAGCATCTCAGGCCATACTTTCAAGCCCATCAGATCGTAGTGCTCACAGACCAACCTCGCAGAGCTATCCTAGCTCGTCTTGACACTTCCGATCGATTGGCTAAATGGAAAATCAAATTGGAAGAGTTCAATCTTTCATTCCAGTCAAGATCAGCTCTAAAGTCCCAGGTGTTGGCAGATTTTTGATGGAATGCACCTGAACCGAAGAGCAACATGAAGAATCCCCAATGATATATTCTGACGCTAGGGAAAGCACAACGGAGACCTGAATCCTCCATGTTGATGGCACCTCCAATTTCCAAGGGAGCAGAGCTGGTCTTATTCTTGCAAACCCGGAAGGCATAGTGTTGGAGTACGCCCTCCAATTTCTTTTCAAATCTACAAATAATCAAGCCGAGTATGAAGCCTTATTGGCTAGAGATAAAACTTGTATGGGAGCTCAGAGTAAAGCACCTCAGAGCCTTCACCGACTCCCAGCTCATCTCTAGACAAATCACTAGAGAGTAGAAGCTCGAGACCCCATTATGTCTCCATATCTGAATAAGGTCAGGTCACAGACCTCTTCATTAGCTTATTTCAACATTAGCTATATTCTCAGGAGAGAAAACAACAGAGCTGATGCCCTATTGCGGCTGGCCACTTTGGTGGATAACACCTTGGAAAGAACATATGTCGAGCATCTAGAAACTCCAAGCATTGATACAACAGAAGAAGTTTTGCCAATTATACATGAGTCAATGTGGATGAACGCCTACATCTGCTACTTCACCGACGGTACTCTTCTCACTGATCGCACAGATGTCAGGCTGCTCAAATGGAGGGCTTCCAAGTTTGTGCTGCTAAATGGGCAATTATATAAGAAGTCTTTCTCTTATTCCCTCCTTAAATGTGTTGGTCCTGCAAACGCCGATTACATTCTCAAAGAGATCCATAAAGGCATATGCAAGAATCATCTGGGGGGCAGATCGCTGGGGTATAAGGCTTTTCGCCAAGGATATTATTGGCTCACTATGCAAAAGAATGTTGCTAAGCTAGTCCAGAAGTGCGATAACTACCAATGATATGCTAATGTCCAGTGATGCCAGCCTCTCAACTAAGTCCGCTCTTGATCCTATGGCCCTTCGCTCAATAGGGGATGGATATCCTTGGATCATTCCTCCCAGCTTCGGGTCAACGGAGGTTCTTGCTTGTCACCGTCAACTACTTTACCAAATGGATCAAAGTTGAGGCATTAGCCAAAATTACCAAGAGCAAGGTGAAATTATTTTTCTGAAAGTCTATTATTTGCCGGTTCGAACTACCCCATACCATTATCACGATAATAGCCGGTAATTCGATAATGCTACATTCAAGACATTTTGTACCGAGCTGAATATCTGCCATCGATTAACTTCTGTCGGGCATCCACAAACCAATGGAGAGGCAAAAGTTATGAATCAAACCATCCTTCAGGGACTCAGAATCTGGTTGGATGAGTTCAAAGACAGATGGGTGGAGGAGCTTCCAAGTGTGCTATGGGCATATCATACAACTTCAAGGATTCTCATAGGAAAAACTCCTTTCAGCCCCATCTTCGGATCTGAAGCGGTCATCTCTATGGAGATCGGCCTTTCAAGTCCCCGAGTGGAGTATACAATGAAGAAGACAATCCCACTCTATTGAGAGCTAGCCTTGACTTCATTGACAAGGCACGAGACTGGATGTGGCTCAAAATGGTTGCCTTTCGCCAACGAGCAGCAAAATATTACAACGCCTGAGTCCATCTCAAGACATTTCGCCTTGGAGATCTAATCCTCAGAAGGGTAGAGGTATCTAAGCCAATGGAGGGGAGCAACCTATCTCCAAACTGGGAAGGGCCCTATTGGGTAATTAAAGCACTTCACCGAGGAGTATACCGGATCGAAGAGCTCGATGGGCGGCCAATCCCATGCACTTGAAACGCGGATAACCTCCGCTGGTATTATTAGATATATATATTCGATTGATGATAATAAGAGGAGCTTCAAATATTTTCTTCTCATCCAACTTGAAAAATTTAGCAACTCCTAGACCGACCGAACACACCCCTGAGGCGGTTCCAAAAGGACCCCGACAGCCCAGGTGGCTTTGGGTCACCCTTTGGGGTTCAAAAGGCTCTCGACAAGTGCTGCGATCATCAAGTCACCACCGAGCCGACCGAGAAACCCCCGAGGCAGTTCAAAACCTATGGTTTCGATAACTCTTGAGTCAAAAAGGCTCTCGACAAGTGCTATGATTATCAGGTCACCCCCGGGTTGGCCGAGAAACTCCTGAGGTGGTTCAAACCTATGGTTCTGGTAACTCTCGAGTCAAAAAGGCTCTCGACAAGTGCTGCGATTATCATGTCACCTCCGGGCCGATCGAGAAACCCCTGAGGCGGTTCAAGACCTATGATTCTGATAACTCTCGAGTCAAAAAGGCTCTCGATAAGTGCTGCAATCATCAGATCACCCCCGGACCAGCCAAGAAACCCCCGAGGCGGTTCAAGACCTATGGCTCCAGTAACTCTCGAGTCAAAAAGGCTCTCAACGATCCTGTGATCATAAGGTCACCCCCGGGCTGACCGAGAAACCCCCATGGTAGTTCAAGACCTATGGTTCCGGCGACCTTGAGTCAACTCTTGGGCCGGCCAAAAAACCCCCGAGATAGTTCCAAAAGGCTCTCGAAGTCCTATGATCATAAGGTCATCCCCGGACCAACCGAGAAACCCCCAAGGTAGTTCAAGACCTATGGTTCCAACGACCTCGAGTCAACTCCTGGGCCGGTCGAGAAACTCCCGAGGTAGTTTTAAAAGGCTCTCAATGGTCCTGCGATCATAAGGTCACCCTCAGGCCGATCGAGAAACCTCGGAGGCGGTTCAAGACCTATAGTTCCGGCAATCTCGAGTCAACTCTTGGGCCAGTCGAAAAACCCTCAAGGCAATTTCAAAAGGCCCTCGATGGACCTACGGCTAGCATCAGCACCCAAAGGTCACTCCATCAATTGCCTAAGGGGCAGAAGCGAGTTCAAGCATACCTAAAAGGTCTACACAAGTCTCCAATCAGGCTGCTAGCTCTCAAAGCAAGGCAAGGAGATTGGAGACTTGCCCTATCATGTCTAAAGGCCAAAGCCAAGACGTGATCACAAGAAGACTAAGATGCTGCAACAAGCCAAATACATTATACTTAAGCAAAATATTTCTTTCATTAATATGATTCAAGTGTAATACAAGAAGACCAACTCTAGTCGGATTACAAAGATGTCAAAAGAAAAAGAAGACAAAATCTATGGCTCGGCGGGCCCCGGTCCATCCTTGGCACCTTCCCTCTTCGGATCTTCTTTCTCTTCAAGATCTTTGAGCTGAATGCATTCAAGCCCGTCGATTTTGAAGACCTGGAAGATCTTATCCTTACAATTTTTGAAGCCTTTGAGGAAGGCATCGATGGCCGCCTCACTCATCTCCATGGCAAAATCAGTGGAACCTCTGTAGTGCTCCATGGCTTTTTGAGCTTGGGCTTCGGTGGCAGCCACCTTCCCCACAGCTTCTTAGGCTTGGGCCTTGGCGGCATTCATCTTCTCGCAGGCGGCTCGAGCATCCGCCTCTGCAATAGCCACCTTCTCCATGGCGGCCCGAGCCTCAGACTCAGCCTTATCGGCCCTCTCCTCGGTATCGCCCAACTTGAGGAGAGCATCTTCCAATTTCTCCTTAGTGGGTTTTAGCCTCATCATGGCCTCCGATAGTTTAGTCTCGGCAACTCTAGCCTTTCTCTCGGCCTTCTCGACCTTAGCCTTCAAAAGTGGCTCTCCTTCCGAGCGGCTCGAAGCTTACTGGCTACCATTGTTTCTCAGGCCCGGACCTCGGCCAGCTCCTTGGCCAAGCTGTTGGTCTGGGCTTTAGCGGCGATCAATTCCTTTCGAGCAAGCCCGCAATTGTTGGCGGCTCCAACATAAGCATCTCGAATGACAAAAGGCCATTTGACGTCAGCAAGAACCAATCGGTTAAGGCTTGAATCAAGTCCGATATAAAGAAATAAAACCAAAATGCTTACCTAAATCATAGCAGTAAATAGGGTGTCAAGAGCGTCAGCGATTTGTCGACGATGAAGGTCTGCCTGAAAATTGAGGAGGCTAGCGTGACTCAATATGCGCTCCGCCAGTTGACCGCTATGCACTGCCGACAGCCTGTTGACCCGATTATTGATTTTGATTATTAACAAAAGATATGAGTATATTCACTATGTTTCTAATAAATTTAATAAGTGTTTCAGGGATTAAAAATGTTTAATCAGTCAAAAGGTGTAAGGAAATAAGTTTTGAATCAAAATTGAAAAGAAAATATGTAAGTTCAGAACTTAGAGTCGACATCAGGAGCCGACCCTGGAGTATCAGAACCTTTCTACATTTTGGCATGGTCCGAGTTGACACCTAGAGTTTCAGAGCTGACTCCAACCTGAGATACAGAGAAGTGGTTTCTGCATCAGTTTCTGAGCCGACACCTGGAGTTCGGGAGCCGACACTTGAAAGTTGCGGAGCCGACACCTACAGTTCTGGAGCCGACTCTAATCTAAGAACAAAGAGCATATTTTTTGGACAAAGTTAGAGTCGACACCTTTGAATTCCGGAGCCGACTCCCGAAAGCACCGAGCCGACACTTAACCTTTTCGGAGCCGACTCCTCAACGAACTTCTTATTACTATTTTTGGACACCCCGATTTGGAGCCGACACTTGAAAAGTTGGAGCCGACTCCAACCTGTCAGGAATGGATTTTTAAATATCATAACAAACTCCAACGGTAATATTTTTCACCTAATCTCTAACAGCTATTTTCTGTGTATAGAAGCAATCCAACTACTCTACACGGCTATTTTTTCACCTAATCTTGGATTAAGGGATCTATAAAAAGGGGGAACCGTCCATTTAAAGAAAGAGAAGAAGAGACTAAAAAATTAAAAAATCTTGTGAAAGAAAGAGAGAGAAATCAAAGAAGAAAAAACTCATAGCTCACATCAACCAATCCTAGAGAGTAGAAAGAGAAATCTAAAGCATTCAAGTTCAAAATCGGAGGATTTCCAAGTAAAGAAACAAAAAGCAAAAGCCTTATTTTTCCCAACTTCTCAACTGCAATTTTTGTGAAGAATCTGAGCTGAGGCCTGATTCAACCTTTCAAAGGAGAAGGAAAAGAAGAAAAGCACTCAAATCAAATTCGCTTCAAACAGGCTTTTCTTACCCTTGTTCATTTAATTGCATATTTGCTCACTTAAGGAGCTTTCTTGTACTGTAAACTTTATTTTCAAATTGTTGTTTACTAATTAATCAGGGATTGAATTAGTGGAGGTAGTATACCTCGGGACAAGCTAAGGTTAGCTTGTGGTTGGGTTTTGTGCTGGTGAGCCCGAAAAACCGGCTGGGTTCGTTGTGACCCGGGAAAACAACAAGTTTAAGTTGTGAGCTTGTAAAACAACTCGACTGTAATCAAGTGGATTATAGTGTGGACCCAAGTGAAGCTTGGGAGTGGACGTAGGTGTTGGATACACCGAACCACTATAAAATCTTTGTGTTTGTCGTGCTTTGTCTCTCTCTCTATCTCATTTATTTGTGCTTAGCATTTATCTATTCATTGCACTCAACCACTTTCAAATCAGGCACATAGCTTTAAAGTGTTAAAATTTTTAAAAGAATCCAATTCACCCCCTCCTCTTGGGTTGCCATCTGGGCCAACAATTGGTATCAGAGCTTGTGCTCATTTCTTGTTTGATCCAACGATCAAGAGTTAAAGATCCAAATGGCAGCTCAAGCTGGATCTTCATTTGCTGAAGGTCAATCCACAAATAGACCTCCTTTATTTAATGGTTCAATTATTCTTATTGGAAAGCTAGAATGAGAATTTTTATTCAAGCTTTAGATTATGAACTATGGAGTGTAATCACTAATGGACCTAGCACACCCACACACTTAGTTGATGGTTCAATAGTTCCTAAGCCCGAAAGGGATTGGAATGAAATGATAGGAAATGGCTCAGCTAATGCAAAAGCCATGAATGTTTTATATTGTTCTTTAGATGCTAATGAATTTAATAGAATTTCTACATGTATTTCCGCAAAAGAAATTTGGGATAGATTAGAAGTTACCCATGAGGGTACTAATCAAGTAAAAGAATCAAAAATCAATATTCTAGTGCACAAATATGAATTGTTTAGCATGGAACAAAATGAAACTATTACATGCATGTATACTAGATTTACTGATATTGTAAATGGTCTGAAGAGTCTTGGCAAGACCTATACTAACTCTGAGTTGGTTCGTAAAATTCTTAGGTCTCTTCCAAGGTCATGGGAAGCAAAGATGACTGCAATCCAAGAAGCCAAGACCTCAATGTCTTACCCTTGGAGGAGCTACTTGGATCATTGATGACCCATGAGCTGACAATGAAGCAGCATCAAGAGGAAGAAGTCAAAAAGAAGAGAACGATTGCCCTTAAAGCTGCAGAAAAGGAAACAAGCAGCAGTGAAAAAGAAGAGGAAGATGATGAGACAACCCTTCTTGCAAAGAAGTTCAAAAGTTTATGCAAAGAAGGAAACCTTTCCACAAGAAAAAGTTTGGAACAAAAATGAAAGTGAAAAAGAAAAAGAGAAGGACAAGGACAAAGAAAAAGACCCCTCATATGTTATGAATGTAAGAAACCGGGGCACTTTAGATATGACTGTCCTTCAATTGAAGAAAGCCTACAAAAAAAGAAGAAGGCTTATGTTGCAACATGGAGCGATAGCGAAGAATCCTCTTCCGAGGAAGAACAAAAGGAAGTTGCAAATATTTGCTTCATGGCAAAAGAAGATGATGAGGTAAGCACTGAAATTCATGACTTTACATTTGATGAATTATTTGATGCATTTAGAAATTAGTTAGTGATTTTAAAGTTTTGAAAAAGAAAAGCAAATCTTTGAAAAATGATAATTTAAATCTTGTCAAAGAAAAAGATAAACTAACTTATGAAGTTGAAGAACTGAAATCTAAAAATAAAAATTTATTAAAAGAAAAAGAATCAATTTCTAATAAAAATGTTTGCTTAAAGAAAGAAGTTGAAAATATAAAAATAGAGTTGATAAATTTACATATAGCTCTGAAAAACTTAATTTGCTATTGAGTAATCAAAGAGCTGTTTTGATAAAGCTGGATTAGGTTATAGGCCTAATAAGAAACAAAAGTTTATTAAAAAATTTTTTATAAAAAAATAAGATAAAATGATGTTTCATGTTATTGTTGTAACAAGAAAGGATAAAGCCTATGAATGTAAGTTTAAAAAATTAATAAGAATTTAAGTGTTAAAGGAAAGAAAATATGGGTTCCGAAAGGAATAATCTTTATTGCTACTAACCATGAAGGACCCAAGAAAGCTTGGGTACCTAAACATAAGTTTGATCACTTTGCAGGAGTGTCTTGCGGCCAAAAGATCAAAACGAAAGTGGTATCTTGATAGCGGCTGCTCAAGGCACATAACGGGTGACAAAGATCAATTCATCACCCTTGAAGATAAAAAGGAGGAGTTGTTACATTTGGAGACAATGGAAAAGGCCAAATTATGGGATTTGGTAAAATTCAAATAACTCCTTCACTTTTATAGAAAATGTCTTTATGTAGATGGTTTAAAGCATAATTTAATTAGCATTAGCCAATTGTGTGATAAAGGTTTCAAAGTTTCATTTGAAGCTTCTATCTGCACTGTTTCTAATCCCATTAACAATAGCATTATATTTACTGGTTATAGAAATGGCAATGTATACTTAATTGATTTAGACAATCTGTCTACTAGTAATCATTGCTTAGTTGCTGATAATGCTAATGTGAATGGGATTGGATGGCTATGGCATCGTAGATTAGGTCACGCAAGCACACACCTAATTTCAAAATTAATTAAAATGGATTTAGTTAAAGGGCTTCCAAAGTTAGATTTTGAAAATAAAGAATATGTGATGCATGTCAATTTGGAAAACAAACTAGAAACTCTTTCAAATCTAAAAATATTGTTTCCACTTCTAGGCCACTAGAGCTACTTCACATGGACCTTTTTGGACCTACTAGAACCACTAGTCTAGGAGGAAAGAAATATGGTCTTGTGATAGTAGATGATTATTCTAGATTTACTTGGGTATTGTTTTTGGCTCACAAGGATGAGACTTTCCCTATATTCATGAAATTCTTTAAGAAAGTCACTAATGAGAAAAATGACACCATAGTGTCTCTTAGAAGTGATCATGGACACAGAATTTGAAAATTATTTATTTGAAAATTTTGCATTGAACATGGCATTCATCATAATTTTTCTGCACCTAGAATACCACAACAAAACAGAGTTGTAGAAAGAAAGAATATAACTTTAGAGGACATGGCCCGTACCATGCTATGTGAAAGCAACCTTACCAAAATACTTTTGGGCATAAGCTATAAACACGGCATGTTACATTCTTAATAGAGCCCTAATTAGGCCAATTCTTAAGAAAACTCCCTATGAATTATGGAAATAATAGGAAACCAAACCTTAGTTATTTTCATGCATTTGGTTGTAAATGTTTCATTCATAATAATGGTAAAGATAATCTTGAAAAATTGATGCAAAATCTGATGAAGGCATATTCTTAGGATATTCAACAACTAGTAAAGCCTATAGAGTATTTAACAAGAAAAACTTAATTGTAGAAGAATCTATTCATGTAGTTTTTGATGAATCTTTAGCATCAAGTTTAGAAAAGATTGATGATAAGGAAGATACAATTTTGCTAGAAAGAGGTATTGAAAAATTAATATAGATGTATCTTCAGATCATGAACAAGAAGCTAAAGATGATGATTCTCCTAGGGTTGATGTTATTGATACTACTCGTAATGATATAGATCTTCCTAGAGATTGGAGATATGCCTATGGACATCCAAAGAATTGATTATTGGTGATCCATCTCAAGGTGTAAGAACTAGATCATCTATGAGAAATATCAATAATCATCTTGCATTTGTATCTCAAATTGAACCTAAAACTATTGAAGAAGCTGAAAAAGATTGTAATTGGATGTTAGCAATGCAAGAAGAATTAAATCAATTTACTAGGAATAATGTATGGTCATTAGTTAATAGACCTAAAGGTCACTCAGTTATAGGATCTAAATGGGTATTTAGAAATAAATTAGATGAAAATGGCATAGTAATTAGAAATAAAGCTAGATTAGTTGCAAAAGGATATAATCAAGAAGAAGGAATTGATTTTGATGAAACTTTTGCACCGTGCAGCTAGATTAGAAGCAATTAGATTATTACTTGCATTTGCATGTCATATGAATATCAATTTGTTTCAAATGGATGTTAAGAGTGCATTTTTAAATGGTTTTATAAATGAAGAAGTTTTGTAGAACAACCACCTGGTTTTGAAGATCATGAATTTTTAAATCATGTTTTTAAATTATACAAAGCACTATATGGTTTAAAACAAGCACCTAGAGCTTGGTATGATAGGTTAAGTAAATTTCTAATTGAAAATAATTTTCTAGAGGAAATGTTGATAAAACCCTATTTTGAAAAGAAAAGATAAAGATTTATTAGTAGTACAAATATATGTAGATGATATTGTATTCGGTGCTACTAACAATCTTTGTGTCAAGAATTTGCTAAGTTAATGCAAGGTGAATTTGAAATGAGCATGATGGGAGAACTCAATTTCTTCCTAGGACTACAAATCAAACAAAACAAAGAGGGGATTTTCATCAACCAAACAAATTACACAAAGGAAATTCTCAAGAAATTTGGAATTGAATTAATCAAACCCCTTGGAACACCTATGAGTCCTTTATGCAAATTGGATAAAGATAAAGATGGTAAGAAAGTTGATCAAAAGCATATAGAGGTATAATAGGATCTCTACTTTACTTAACTAAAAATCCTATACAACATTCAAGAACTGAACATATTGAAATTAGATATCATTTTATTAGAGAACATGTAGCTAATGGTGACATTTGTCTTGATTATGTTTGTACTGAAGAACAATTAGCTAACATATTTACAAAACCCTTGAGTGAAGAAAGATTTTGTTATCTTAGAGGAGAGTTAGGGATTTGTGACCCTTTGGAATGATTTTGAAACCCCTAAGGAATGATTATCTAGAATTCAATCAATTTCTTGAAATTTCTCTCATGATTTTAAGGACAATTTATCTAGACATTTGAACAATTTGATTCTCTACATTCCAAAGATTTTATCCAAAATTTATTGATTTTATTTTGACAAGTTTCGGATGTTTGAAACTCTCTTTTTTTAAAAAAATTGTCAGTGGAGTCGACACCTCAATTTGTGGAGTTGACACCTTGTCTATGTCGCTCATGGTCCGAGACCTTAGAGCCGACACCCGCCTTAGTGGAGCCGACTCCAGTTCGAGCGCTGACTATGTTAGCGATCTGAAGCCGATACCTCGCTTTGCGGGAGTCGACTCCAAGTGGTCCCAGGTTGACTTATCTAGGGCAGAGCCGACTCCTCGTTCATTTCAATCGACTCCTAACCCCTCAAAACTCTCTCCAACTCTTTCCAAAATCCAAAATCCCTCAAATTAATCACTCCTTAGCTCTCAATGGCACCCAAACGTAGGGGATCAGTGGTTGGTGGTGCGGTGACGACTGAAAAATGGTCAGTGAGGTGTTCGACGAGACAGCCTTCACCAAGCTCTTCGTCCTCCTCGTCATCTACACCAAAAGCTGCTCCAAGCCCCTCCTCACCTCAAATCAACACTCTAGCAGGCCGAGTAATCACAATGGGTAGAAAGGTAGACTTTCATTTCTTTGAGGAAGAAGTTTCACCATTGGACGACAGTTGATAGAACTAGGTTGGGATAAGGTATGTTTCCGTGATTTACCTACTTATCCAGCCTTAGTCAAGGAGTTTTATTTCAATTTGTCTAGAGGAGATGGAGGAATAGTTAGTTCAGTAAGAGGAAAAAGGATTCATATAACCTCAGAAATCTTAGGAAATCTTTTAGGGATTCATGTTACTGGGCTTGCTGGAAGCATTCATAGTGAAAGGTCAAATGCTTTATCAAGGATGCTAGGAATAGAAGTTACTGAATTTGAAGAAATTAGGGCAAACCAATTGCCTCTTGAGTTGAGATTACTTCATAATATTTGTGGAAGGATTTTATTTCCCAAGACCGGCAGGTTTGAGTATGTCTCAGAGCGAGACATTGTAATTATGGACAGTATTTGACTGGTCAGCGAATTAATTTGACTGGTATGATGGTCTGGTATATAGCTGAAGCCGGGAATAAGAAAAGATCTACTTTACCCTATGGTATAATATTGACTTTAGCATTTCAGAGTCAGGGTGTTGTTATTTCTGAAAATGAACCCAAAAAGAATTTAAAGCACACATATTACTATAGTTTAGCAACTGTGCATAGAATGGGATTTGTGAAGAAGGATGGAATTTGGGAAAGAAAAAGTCTCTTGGATGAAAGAGCTACTGATGTTGGAGCTACAACACCTAGACCCTCTGTGAGACATATTTTGCCAGGACCTAGTAGCCCTGTACCTTCAGCAGCTCCTGCACCTGCTTCAAGTTCATTTGTTTAAGCTTCTACCAGTTTTTCTGATACTTAAATGGAACAATTGAAATCCTTACTTTTGAATCATAAAGAAGAGATGAAGACTGAGTTAGATAACAAATTTATGAACTTGAAAGAGACTCTCTATTCCTTGGATGAAAGGGTGAGCAAGATTGAGTCCATCCTTGGATCCTCTTCAGAAGCATTAAAGAATAATCTCAAGAATATTTTTGAAGAACTCAAAGAGATTGGAGGAGATTCAGAGACCTATTCCAAATGCAATGTAGAGCTTCAAGACAAAATTGTTGTTGCATGTGGATTCATTGATAGAAGACTGAAGGAATTTGTCAGAACTCAAAGTGAAGGAATGAAAAAAATTGTAGAAAAATTGCAAAGGCTTCTTAGAAATCATTAAATACTGCATTTGATACTTTTGATGTAATTTCTTTTGATGTTATGAAATTTCTTTTGATGTTATGAAATATCTTTGATGAAATGAAGTTACTTTTAATGTAAGGAAGTTTGATGTAATGAAGTTTCTTTGATATAATAAAGTTTCTTTTGATATTATGAAATTTCTTTTGATGAAATGAAGTTACTTTTAATGTAATGAAGTTTGATGAAATGAAGTTCTTTTTATGTATAATGTTTACTTTTTATTAAATGAAATGTTGAACTTTGGATGATGAAATAAAATTTGATTGTTCTTTTAAACTTGAATCTTTTCTAAAACCTTTTTGTTGATTACAAAAAAGGGGGAGAGAAGATTGTATATGCATTGGAACAAATAAGCTTAATTAATTGGTATCAAGTAGTTTTGATGAGATAAGTTTAATGAGTATCAAGGTTTAATAAGTATCAAGCTTTAAATGACCTTAATTTGATATGCTCATTAAGTCTTAATGATAAGGAGAGAAGATGTTAAATTGAGTATCATAGGGGGAGCTACCTTATTCAGGAGGAGCTTAACTATGAGAACTTAAAATTAAGAAATTTGATTTGAAACTCATATTGTTTAATCATGCATATACTCTATGTTTTTATCACCATCAAAAAGGGGGAGATTGTTGACCCAATTATTGATTTTGATGATTAACAAAAGACATGAGTATATTCACTATGTTTCTAACAAATTTAATAAGTATTTCAGAGATTAAAAATGTTTAATCAGTCAAAAGGTGTAAGGAAATAAGTTTTGAATTAAAATTGAAAAGAAAATATGTAAGTTCAGAACTTAGAGTCGACACCCAAATAGTCAGGAGCCGATCCCAGGGAGTATCAGAACCTTTCTATATTTTGGCATGGTCCGAAGTCGACACCTAGAGTTTCGGAGTTGACTCCAACTTGAGATACAGAGAAGTAGTTTCTGCATTAGTTTCCGAAGCCGACACCTGGAGTTCGGGAGCCAACACCTGAAAGTTGCGGAGCCGACACATATAGTTCTGGAGCCGACTCTAACCTGAGAACAGAGAGCATATTTTTGGACAAAGTTAGAGTCGACATCTTTGAATTCTGGAGCCGACTCCCGAAAGCGCCGAGCCGACACTTAACTTTTTCAGAGCCGACTCCTCAATGAACTTCTTATTACTATTTTTGGACATCTCGATTTAGAGCCGACACCTGAAAAGTTGGAGTCGACTCCAACCTGTCAGGAACGGATTTTTCAAATGTCATAACAGACTCCAACAGTAATATTTTTCCACCTAATCTCTAACGGCTATTTTCTTTGTGTGTAGAAGCAATCCAACTACTCTACAACGGCTATTTTTTTCACCTAATCTTGGATTAAGGGATCTATAAAAGGGGGAACCATCTGTTTAAAAGAAAGGGAAGAAGAGACTGAAAAATCAAAAAAATCTTGTGAAAGAAAGAGAGAGAAATCAAAGAAGAAAAAACTCAGAGCTCACATCAACCAATCCTAGAGAGTAGAAAGAGAAATCCAAAGCATTCAAGTTCAAAATCGAAGGATTTTTCAAGTGAAGAAACAGAAAGCAAAAGCCCTATTTTTCTCCAACTTCTCAACTGCAATTTTGTGAAGAATCTGAGCTGAGGTCTGATTCAACCTTTCAAAGGAGAAGAGGAAAAGAAGAAAAGAAGAAAAGCTCAAATTAAATTCGCTTCAAATAGGCTTTTCTTACCCTTGTTCATTTAATGCATATTTGCTCACTTAAGGAGCTTTCTTGTACTGTAAACTTTATTTTCAAATTGTTGTTTACTAATTCAATCAGGGGATTGAATTAGTAGAGGTAGTATACCTCGGGACAAGCTAAGGTTAGCTTGTGGTTGGGTTTTATGCTGATGAGCCCGAAAAACCGGCTGGGTTCATTGTGATCCCGGAAAAATAACAAGTTTGAGTTGTGAGCTTGTAAAACAACTCGACTGTAATCAAGTAGATTATAGTGTGGACCCAAGTGAAGCTTGGGAGTGGACGTAGGTTTGGATACACCGAACCACTATAAAATCTGTGTTTGCCATGCTTTGTCTTTCTCTATCTCATTTATTGTGCTTAGCATTTATCTATTCATTGCACTCAACCATCTAGCCTTATTAGGGTTATGGTATTTATACAAGGTTTGGAACAAAAAAACTCGAGCAGAAATGGCATTAAAATGGCAGAGTACAATAAAGGCATAGATGATCCGAATGGAGTTTGGAGTCAACTGCATCGAAAAAATATCATACCTATCTAGGAGGTTAAGGAAGAAGGGGTGAAAGGAAAGACGAAGTCCACTCTTAAAAAATTCCTCATACAGGACAACCCCACCAGATCTGCTGGAGGTTACCCTGTCATTGGAATCGGAAGGAAAAAGATGGATACTATCGGGTATCCTATATATAACCCTAAGATCCTCTATTTCTTCGGAAGACATGGTGGAGGTGATCCCCTCTGGACTGACCGAATCAGAGGTGGTAGCCAGAGAAGATGCTGGACGAATTGGTGGTGGTGGAGAGACTCTAGATGGCGCATGGGTCGTGGTCGTCGGGCGATCAAGGATGGAGATGTCACTGGGTGCCTGACGCCGTGCCCGAAGGATTTCATCCTCAGAAGGTTCAACCATAGGACTCTTACCCTTTTTACTGGAATGAGGGTCCATGAGGAAGAAAAGAAAGGAACAAAAGGCAAAAGGGACTGACATAAAATCAGAGAGACAGAGCAAAAAGCTCGGGACTCAGAGGGCAAAAAAAGCATAGGAAAAGTATCGAAGGTGTGAAAGGCTTAAGGGGACTGGTGGGATGATCTTTATACACGATTTTTGAAATGTCCTGCTTGCTGTAGTGCCACATAGATATTCGTAAGTGGAGACAATGTCCAGCAATCAAAAACTCTTCACCACCCGAGATACAACGCCTCGATGACATTCGGAGAGCGCGATCCATGCCCAATGATGGAACGTAGATAGGGTAATCCAATAATGGCACCCCATCTTTTTCGTTAATCGAGAGGTATTTTTCCTGATCTTTCTGCAGATGATATTACTTTTGGTACCATTTCTTAAATAAGGAAGAGACTTCGAAGAGATTCTACCTCCTCGAGGGCATGTGCTTGCCCCCGCTAATTAATGGCACACAAAGCTCAACGATGGCAAGAGATTTTACTCTCCTTTCGCTTAGCGAGTGTGAAATACGTGACCGCCAAGACTTAGGAACGGAAGGGCATCTGATGTGGCTGATAAAGCCACGTGTAAGTTAATGGCCAAAATTACCTTACAGTGAAAGTCGAAAGGATGCTAACGGCCCCAGCCTCCAAGGTGACCTCAGCTCCTAGGCGGCCCCAGCTCTAAGGCGGCTTCGTCTCCAGACTCGACTCCAGCCTTCAAGGCGGCCTTAGCTCCTAGGCGATTTCGGCTCTAAGGCGACCTCTTTTACGGACTCGGCCTTAGCTTTCTAGGCAATCCCTCACCTCTGATAAAATCAGGCCCACCAATTGCTTGCACCCTAGGTACCTGCCAAGGCCGAGCCCACCAATCGTCTGTGGCCCGCGTGTCTGACGAGACAAGCTTCATTAGCTTCGGCATTAGGCCTAAAAAGTCATCATCCATCATGAAGCTTTAATTATCCGGATCAGATGAGCCCAAAAAGTCATCATCTATCATAAAGTACCAATCACCCAATTCAAATAGGATGAATCCTTCTAATTCTGATATTCCATCTATAAAGTCATTGCCTACCATGAGATTCCAAACTTTCCAAGCAAGTCTCATAGACTCCAAGTATTAATAAAATGGGTAAGAGAAACTCATGACCAATGTATGAACACTCAAGTACTCAGAGAGCATTATCATCTTCAACTCTCTTTCAAACTTACTCAAGCTCGCGGTTGTGATTTTGATCACTGACTTGAGCATCGAAAAGTCCTCGCCGAAATATTCGGCTCTCGAAACTTCTTATAGGTCTCGATATGGAAGTGAAGCTTCATTAGCAAATTCATGATGCACTCATAGACGCTTAAGGATGTTAGCTCGTGGTGATCAGACATCAACAATATCCATTCACATAAGTAACTAGTGGAAGAAAAATGAAGGCACAAAAATCAGCTTTTACCGCTATGATAGAATATATCCAAGAAACTTCCTACTATTTATAAGATAACATCACAATATTCTTTATTTCATGCTGATTTTCAAATCTTAATGGACGGAGGTATCCAAATATTCATGGATGTCCACGCGCACAAGAAATACACAATGCATCTAATGTACATAATTGACTCACAATGGCATTAACAATTAAATTACATCAAACCATGAAAAAGAAAAGTATATATTTGTATTTTCCCGGCAAACAGCGCCCCTGAAGCCGGAAAGCTGCAATTTTTTTATTAAAAAAATCATCCATCAGTTGTTCGCATCTTTATGCAATACATCAACCGTCCGATCTTCCCATCGCTGCGTATAAGCAAAGAGAATCCCCGCTCTCTCCCTCACTCACTCCCAGTGACTCCCGTTTTCAAAGCCAGCCTTCCGTCTGACGGGGAGCTCTGTGGGTTTCCAAAGTCCCCTCAGGGTTTTTCTTCCATGGCTTCCCCCGACCAAGCTCCCGCCGTGGAGCCCGCTGAGGAGGAGGAGAAAACCCTAACGGCGGATCCCGTCGACCCCGAGGCCGAAAAAACCCTAGCTTCGGAGGAGCAGGAGAACGGCCCGAGTCTCGACGGCAATGTCGATACTTCGAGCGGCGGAGGAGCTGGGTCTTCCGGCCCGGAAGAGGAGAGTTCTGAGAAAACCCTAGCCCGCGCGGATGAGTTATTCGAGAAGGGATCGAAGGCGATAGAGGACGGGGATTTCGCGGATGCCGTGGATTGCCTTAGCCGCGCCCTAGAAATTAGGTTAGGTTTTTTTTTTTTTTTTCTCCTTTTTAGTTATTTATTTTTGAATTCAGTTTTGTGGCATGCTTTTTGTTTCCTTACCGGAAAGAGTACCATGTTCTCACCTTATATAGGTGCGATTCCATTTTAATTTTTATGTAGCATTTTTCTCTAATTACTGTTAATATTTTGTTACTCTTGTTGAGAGACCGATGATAGAACTTTTGATGGCCGTTGAAGTTTTGATGTGATCAAATTGACGGGGTAAAGTTGGTATTATGAATTTGTTCTTGAAAGCTTCAGATAATCATGAATGTTTTGATTTTTCTTTTAATTTTTTTAAATATCATCATAAGAAGGCTTACTGATTTGTTGGCGTATTTGTCGTTTCAGTTAAGTTTGCTATGCGTTTCCTTTTGATGATGTTGAGGTAGTTAGAAAAGCCAAAACAAGTAGGATCTGATTATGTGTTTGCGCTTAGTTGGAGTGGGTTAGTGAGTGAAAATGGGAAGATATATAGTTCTGCTCTTTTATCGTGTGGTTCTTTGTTGAACTGATTCACAAAAGGGGTGATAGGGTAAATTTGCATATGATTAACAAGCTTAAACCATCGATATATCCTTCATTATAGTGCAATACCCTTGCGGCAAGAGCATCCTGTGTTTTGTTCAATTTTCATTTTGAGCAATATCTCGCTTGTTTGTTTGTTGCTGCGGGCTCAACTAACTGCATTATGTCTTTCTGGATATTGTCTTCTTGTTTGGCTGACTCCTGTTCTGTAATTTGAGCTTTCAAGCTTTAGTTAGTATTTACCAATGCGTGCTGGAGTTTCAAATGAGTTGGCCCACCTATCATTTCCTAGGTTGGGCTGGAATCCTCTTGCTTGGGTTGAGCCTTCATTCCTTGTAGTAGGATTCTAGACGTATTTTTCATATTCTTGTGTGTGTTTATTTTATTAGCTTTCTTGATCATGCCTATGGTTGGGTTTTTGTGTTTCTAGATGTTTATGTATATGAGATGTGCGTTTATATATATGTTCGTACATTGCTATATTTTTTTAGATTGCTTGAGTGTGTCTACATGCGAGTGAGTTGGTGTGGGCGCGAACACATGCATGCACATGCAGTGTGTGTATCTTATTAGCTTGCTTGAGTGCACATATGGGTGTTATGTACATGTGCATGCACGCGCGCGCACACACAAACACAAACATGAGTGTGCTTATTAGTGGATGTCTACATACGTGTGCGTGCGTGCATTTGTATATGGAAAACTAGAAGATTGCCTCCTATGATTTACTACAATTTGTTTATGGATTCACATATGATCACATTATTATGCTTGTATTCGTGCCTAGACATGTATGTATATCTGTACAGGTACATCCTTTGCAAATGATTGCCTATCATAGTTGGTGTCTAGCACAAAAATCATAATGCAATACCTTAAGGCAAAGATCAAAATTATATATTACAGATGTTGTTTCATCTTTCTTTCCAAACTTTTTAGCGATGCATGTCACTGAAAAAATTGCCTTGGAATGTACCATTATTATATTGGTTGCTATGTACAATGTTTCCAATGCGTACATTTATTTTATTTATGTACATTATATTTTGTAATATACATTTACATATTATTCAAAAAATTGCATATACATGTATATGAATCATTTATGTACTTACATATTTCTGTATGTGTCTGTGCGCACATGTATATACATTATAAATCACTTTCTGATTATCATTTTATTATATTATTTTAAAGCAATTCAGCTTTCCACGAATAGTTGATTTGCTTTACAATATGCCACTTGTATCTTTGTCACAAAAAAAAAAGAAAAGTAATATAAACCATAGTCTGCTGCAGATTAATGCTTATCATCACCAGGAGAAATTAATGTACGTATTCTAATTATTCAGGGTTGCACATTATGGAGAAGTTGCTCAGGAATGTGCTAGTGCTTATTATAAATATGGATGCGCGCTGTTATACAAGGCTCAAGAGGAAGCTGATCCATTGGGTAATGTTCCTAAGAACACTTCGACAAACATGGAGAAGGATAGAGCTGCTAGTAGTGGAAGCTCAAAGGTTTCTTCTACTGATGATAAAGAAGACATTCCATGTGAGAACAATGAGGAATCTGGAGAAGGTATGCATCTCTATGTAAGCCATGTCATTGTTATTATCATGGGGTTGAAAAGTTTATGTTTTCTTAATTAATTCAGATAAGTCAATGTGATGAATTCAACTGATCGAAACCAGTGCAGTGTCTGAGTTATGCATGTTGATTCATATCTGTTTTAGAAAAGTAAATTCATTGGATATGTCATCGCTGATGTCTTATGGTAGTAAAATTATGGTAAATGTTGTCAGATAAGTGAAATATTCTTAATTTCAAGTATGCTTTTGTCAGACTTGAAGTTTACATGTGGTTTATAGGGAAAGCAATCCACTCACCTATTCTGACCAGGGAGAACAAAGCACTCAGAATAGGATGATTCTGATTGTGGAGGCTTGGTCCAATCAATGTTCTCATTTTTCACTAGGAGGTTGAATCTATTGCACCAGATCTTTGGTTCTTATCCAATTTCAGCTTGATTAACTCCTGAACTTGCTGAATGTTTGTTTCCTTAGTTCTTAATTTTACTCTTTCTACATGATCCACTGATTCTCTTCCTGAGTTTATTTCTCTCTAACTTAGCCATCCTTTTTGTTGTTGCCCTGGTTTGAAAAGGATAGATATGCGTCATTAAAAGTAAAAGGTTGACCGGACCCTTGCTTGCTTGGTCCTTTCTTCCTGATTGAGGCAACTGCAAGTAAGGGTAAGAAAGGAAAGCTAATGTAGCTACAATATTTCACTTAAACAAACAGGAATGGATTCATCTTTGAGCACATGTGCTTACTTATACATTTGTTTGAACAACTTTGTTATTCTGTGTTCAGTAATTTTCATGCAGATATGCTTGAAAACCATATGTTTCTTAACATCATGGAAGTGCATCTATGTGTTGCACATATCCTATCTGTGTTTATATACAATGTGCATATAGGATATGTATAGTGTGCATATGCACAAAATATATACATAACATTTTATGTTTGGAAGCAGACATATTTAAGATTACATGTATATGCTGTAGAAATAGGCATGTGCAAATGCATCCGTGGAGTGCATCCATGTGCAAATGTATAATGGTACAATACTTGGTTATGGACCCCCACAAGAAAAATATTATAATATTATAAGGATCCAATGCTAGACACATCTTCACTCAATATATGTGCCATGTGCGGACACGTGTTAGATGGGTATGCATACACTGTAAGCACCAGTATTCTGAAAGCACAGGAGAAGTAAAAGTTGTAGTTGTATATGGTTTGGAGACTATCATACTTTCTACTCCATGCAGAGGCTTCACTGTTGAAGTCCGGCTTCAGCATGCCCCACCTCAGCTGCTCTTATTATAGATTATCCAACTAGAATATCTGTGGAAAACTACTTTTATAACTACCTTTTTTTTCTTTTAGGATGTCCAACGACATGAATTAACATTTCTTGCTAGTGATATTTCACTAAGGGTACGTGCAGTTAAAACATAATGTGGTGACGTATGGTTGATTACAAATACTGTACTATTCTTGAGTTTGCAGAGATGGTTGGTCATCTTTTCTTCTAATATGCTTTGGTCAGAATTATTTGGCCCTGTATGTGTCATGTTAATCATCTGTCATTCTGTGCTTTTCTATACATGCAATAAGAACTTACTATTTGTTTGACTTGTGCATGCATGTGTCATTTTGGTTTTTTGGTTGTTTGACTTGAAAGAATACTGGGATCTTTGTAAGGGGCTCCTAGGAAGACTAGGATTGGCAAAGAAGTGGACCAGGTTATAACTGGTTTCTATTAGGAAAGTTGGATGTGTTAGTAACTTCTCCTATATTTTCAGCTTGTTTTGCTGTGGAATTTCTATGTAATCATCCTTCAATTGTTTCATTTTGATTCTGTTCTTATTTATATTGATCACATGTCTGTCCCAATATCTTGATCCAACCTTTGTTCATTTGTCCTTTTTATTGTCATTTTGATCCATTTGTCTAGTTTAATGATTGCCTTACAAAATTTTCCCTTCAAGTTAGATGGTTTTGGAAAAGTTGTAACATTAGAAGTCCACATCATCAGACTCATCACAGTCATATTTATGGTTTCTTTGTTTTCTGTCTATCTTACGATAGAACTACTGAAGGTAGCAATTCCTTGTGGTGGGGTGGGTCTAGCTTTAGTGCATCTTGTACTTAAGGTGTCATGTGGGGTGGGTCTAGCTTTTAGTGCATGAAACTTGTACTTAAGGTGTCATGTCTCAATTTTTAGAAGGGTCAACTTCTCCTCTGTCTGCGCTGTACCCTGGGTTTAGGATTAAGGCTTTATTATTGTTGTTCTTGTTCTATAAGGTTCCAAAAAAGAAAGAAAGACTTATATGTTCTTGTACCACCATAACATTTTTAAAGCCCTCATATGTTGGTTAAATATGTATTTTTTGTGTACCTGACACTTCCACAAGGTGAACTCATGGGGGCACTCAAAGTTGGTGGTAATGCAAGAAGAAGTACTACTTTGAAGTGTTGTTCATGAGAAGTTGCTGCTGTAGAACTGTATGAAAGTGCTAGTAAAAATGTTTTATTTAGAAATGATTAAAACGAAAAAAAGCTTAAGGATGTTAAGCGCATATTAACTTCACTGTCTAAACTTCATCTGCATAATTCATGCAAGCAAATTCATCCAATTTTAATGTTTATGATCAAATAATAAAAAGGCCACCTGAACTGTGTAACCACCAATCACTGGACCAAAATTTAAGGCCCTAATAATGTGCTATAAATTAACCTGATTTTGGTGCCAAATACTTCGCAACATGTACCTAATGGAGGCATGTATGGTTAGGCTCAGATAGGAGCTGCTGTTCTCAAGTTACAATGCTTGTAAATTGTTTTTATATTTGAATTTGGGTGAATGCATTTGAATCTGAATATAATTAAATTAATTATAAAACAACACTAATTAAATTCTTTTGAAATGATCATGGACTCATCCTGACATTATTCTAAGTGCAGTTATGGTAAGACTGAGAAATACCTGGAGGTAGCTTGAAGACTCATAGCACATCTTTAGATGGCTACTTCTCATTGGCAAGCATTTTAGCCCAAAACTGTGTAGAAAATGATTGAGCTTGGTTAATTTAATCTGGTAGATTTGACCTAAAGCTGGCTTACAGAGCTAAAATCCTCACTTTTTTAAAAAAAAATT
Source organism: Calamus simplicifolius (assembly GCA_900491605.1). NCBI lineage: Eukaryota > Viridiplantae > Streptophyta > Magnoliopsida > Arecales > Arecaceae > Calamus > Calamus simplicifolius. Next base: position 150,105 of record UESW01002042.1, on the reverse strand, counting down.
GTTATGTTAGAGGGGTGGTGGGGTGGGTTGGACTTGCTATTGGGTAATAAACTGAGCTTCAGCAAGAACTTTTGCTAATAAAACTCGAATTTTACTAGTTATGAGTAGTTTTGGAAAGGGGAAGTGTTGAATCTGCATATCTTTCATACTTTTTTCTGTATGAATGCTTTAGACTTTCACACACTTGGCACGATCTTTCAGATCCTGCTTATGCATGATTAAGAATTTCAAAGTACATTGTTATAATAAAAAAATGCTATTTCAATTTGAATGTTTATATTTGGTGCATAGGAGTCTGACAAATAATTCATTGTTGTTATAGATTGCTATCTGATCTGTTTTTCTATGTTTTGATTTTTCTTAAATCTGTCTTTTTTTTTAATCATAACAATTTGACTTTTTGAAATGGTGTTTTATATGTGCATTTATATGCATGCATACTTTTTGTATATATGTGTGTCTCTCTCTATGAGCATACATACTTATAATTCCTTAACTTTTTTTCTTTATTTTCTGGTTTCTAATTTTCTTGTTCTCATAGATTGGAACTCAGCCGAAACGGCTGATGCAGAATCTCTTTAGCCCAGCCAAAATCGAAACTGAATAAAGTTTTGAAGCCATGTATTTTGAATTATATGCAAAAGCTGTGTTGCATTAAAAGTTATATGTGTGTTTATGTTGAAAGCACAACCAGCTTAGGCACCTTAATCATTACCTTGGTCATTTGGTTCTGTATGTGATTTCAGGGTGTAACCTTTCATCATACATAACCCTTTGCTTATTTGATCAATTTGATAATTATGCATGCTTTCCGATGCCCTTATCGAGTCCTTCAGCTAATCCCATTTTGTGAATGATCCAAGTCTTCATAGTCTAGGTTTTTGGATGAACCTTTGTCATGAAAATTATTATTTGGATGTGCAGTACAAAAGAGTGAAAAGAGAAAGATCATCATTTGGGATATGTGTGCTGAAGTAGAACATGAAATCAAGTCAAATTTGAGATATGAGAAAGATCATCATTTGGACTTTCTATAATATGTAGAGATATCAAGTCCTTTGCTACTGGACTAGATATTTCTTTGAAGGAGGGGAGATCATTCTGAGGGATAAGGAAGGCAGCTACTTGGTTGATCATCAAAGAGCTGTCTGATGAAAAATCTCAATAAATAAGAAGATCCTTTCTCTGTATCCATCTTTTGGTATGCTTGATCTAGTTGAAAATTAGTTTTCATTATCATCAATGAAATTAGAACTGAAATTTAATCAGAATGACATACATTTTCTTTTTCTCTAAAGTCTCAGCCAAGGTCCACCGAACTGCACTTGCAAGTTGTGCCAGCTGGTGATCAATTTAGTATGGTACTGCTATGTACCATACCTAATGTGTAACCAATGCTGTAGAACCAAGAGGAGGAGAGAAAGGAAGAAGGGGAGAGAGAAGAGGGAGGGTGAAAAGGAAAGTGAAAGAACTTGAAGAAAAAAAAAAAGATAAAGAGAAGGGTGAAAAAATTACCTAACAAGCGACTAGGCATGATGGTGACCCTCTTTTCCACCTTGAGACAACTATTTGGGTGATTGACTAGTAAAGGATGATGGGTGACAAATGAGCTGACCGGCGATGAGTGACAGACAACTGACAATTGGCGATCGACACCGGGTGATGGGCGATGAGGGAAGGAGATGGGGCTTCGTAAGAAAGGCATTGGGCGAAATTCGAAAGAGTGAACACAAAATGATGCTTTATATTGTGATTAAATGGGTTGAACCGAATTCGTCCATCCAAACCTGTCTATTTGACCTGATAGTGCAAGCCGCCTTTAATAGCTGAACCAATCCGGTTCCTAGCTGGTACAGTTTGGTTTGCCCCAAACTGAATAGTTCAGGACGGTTCGGCAATCCGTTGTCTCAACTGATAATTTTTTTTTAGAGATTTATTCTTCTAATCTTAATTGGTTGAGTCATTAAATAATTTTAAAGCTAAAGGAGCTCATGATCTGATGCTTACCATAGAGCTGTTGAACTCTGATCACTATTTCTATAAAGTGGTTGCACATCCACATTACAATTATTTGTTTGTCCCCACAACCCTTGCCCAAAAACATTTTTGATAATTTTATTTTCTCTCCTTCTATTCTGATATTAACCATCTATATAAATTGAAGTTAGAAGTGGTCAGCTCATATTTCCACTTTAAGAACATGTTGGTAGCTTGATGATATAATTGCATCCTCCATAGTTTTATAGCACACAGACATATGTAAATTTCTTATTCTGGTATTAAAAATATCTTGATTCCTTGTGTTTTGTTCCCCTGAAAGAAGGTAGCGACAAGGATCAGGAAGATGGTAATGAGGGAAGTGAAGGAGATGGTGAGGATTTGGCAGAAGCGGATGAAGATGACTCTGATTTAGATCTGGCATGGAAAATGCTGGATGTTGCTAGAGTGATTGTTGAGAAGTGCCCAGAAGACTCCCTGGAGAAAGTAAATATCTTGGCTGCTCTCGGGGAGGTCTCTATGGAGAGAGGTTAGCTTTTGATAACCACAGTTGCAGTTGTCTGAAATATATGGAACTTATAACTACTTTTCTGTAAATTGCAGAGGATATTGAGACTTCATTGAGTGACTATCAGAAAGCTCTATCCATTCTGGAACATCTGGTTGAGCCAGATCATCGGCGAATTGTTGAGTTGTATCCTTATCGAGAAGATCATGTGGGTTAATGTTTATGACCATCCTACTAGCATGATAATTTTCCAAAGTGAGAAGTTAGCTAAGGGACTTGTTTGATTTTTGAGAACAGTTCTACTTTTATTTTTATTTTCTTAAAAAACATAAAATTCTTGTAAAAACGTATTTGGTGATTAAAAATAAAAATAGTTTGTTGGAAAACACAACACTTCAAAATCGTAGAAAGTTGAAAACGGCTTAAAGATGTTTACATCATTTTCCATCGAAATAAAGGAGAGAATAAAAGACAAAAGCTAGAGAACTCGATAACATAAGAGTAAACAACACCTTCTTTATGTTTTTTTCACTTTTCCTTTTAAGAGGTGTTGTTTACAAAGAAACTAGAAACCAAACAACAATTTTTGTTCTCATTTGCCAATCACATTTCTGAAAAATTAGAAAACAGAAACTAACAACTGTTTTTAGAAATGAAAACAGAAAACAATTTTGAAATCACACGCAACCTTGAAGTTTTAATTTCTGTTGGATTTCTTTTGATTCTTTTGAGCTCACTTGACTTGATATAGAAATTTTCGGATATGTTTGGTGCTGGAGGTTGGGTCAAAGATTGAAGAGGCTATACCCTATTGTGAAATAGCTATTTCCTTGTGCAAATCCCGCTCACAAAGACTCAAGGAAAATGCAGCGAAGCCAATGGACTCTGCAGCAACTGATGGGGACTCTGTGTCTGACACAGATAAAAGAGGCAATCGATCGAGTGAAACCAGTTCTGGATTGTCTAATTTGGAGGAAGAGATAGATTTTCTTGGTGGCATCTTGACTGAGCTTGAAAAGAAGGTATTTTGAATTCTTCAGGTTAAAGTATTTTGCATTTTACAGAATATATTTGTTATTAAGTAGCACAAGTCTTGATATGACCTCTTTTATTTAGACTAAGGCATATTTTACTATTTTATTTATATTTGTTTTTTCTTTTTGATTACATTTATAATGTGTGAATCAGAGCTCTTGAGCACCTGTGTTCTTGGTAACTTCTAACAAGAGGTAACCTGTAGACAGGCTATAACTTTGGCAATGAAAGCAATCAAGTTTTTTCCATTTTGAACGCAGCTTGAAGACCTGCAGCAAATCAAATCAAATCCTAGCTCTGTTGTGTCGGAAGTTATGAAAATGTTTGCTTCCAAGTCAACTTCTGGCGAGAAGAACCTGCCAGAGAGTGCAGACAGTTCTTTATCTTGGAGCTCGTCACAAATGGGCAATAGCAGTGGTGGTTTTGATTCGCCAACAATTTCTAGTGCTGCAACGAATGGAGGTGTAACACACCTGGGTGTTGTAGGGAGAGGTGTAAAGCGAGCTACTGTAGGTCCAGTCAATGCAGAGCTATCTCCAAAGAAACCCATGCTGGATTCGTCTTCGGAGAAAGGTGATAGCAGCACTCCGGATGTTATCGCTTCCGTAACCCAAGATTCTGAAACTCCTTCAAAGTAGCGCTCCCATTTTGACGTTCGCTATGTGACTTAATTAATACTGGTGAATTGTTCTGCTTCTGTCACTTGGACTGATATGAACTTAGTGTTGTTCCAATAGGACGTTTAATATGCTGCTATTTTGTTGGTCTGGTGCAGATGTATGTGTATGGTTTCTTACTTAAGGAGCTTGCTTTTCTAGCTTCTTGTGCATCACTGTCTGGATCACCATTATCATCATTTTTATTTCATGGGCAGATGCATATTTGCCATGAAACTCATAACCAGGAGAAGGTAGGGGTTACAAGTTTCAAGATTTTATCAGCTTGGTAAGCTGGCATTTCCAAGATGCTCCTCCTCTTATTCATAGCAGCTGTTTGTTGACTTGTTTCATACACACTATGTTTCAGCATTAGGGGTGTAGCCAACCTACGCTAAGCTAGTATTTGGCCACCCAGGCTTGAATGGCTGCTGTAAGAAAGGGGTAATTGAGATCAAACTGAGATTGAGTGAGTTCGATTATGGTCATTCTTGTTAATGAACTAATTGTAGTGCCAATCCCTGCTTCGTCTCAATTTTGTAAGGTCGAGATGTTCTATAGCTTGGCTTGTTCATGAGCAAGCTCTAAAAATGTTTAGGCTTGGCTTTTTTCCTGGTCAAGCTTGAACAAGCTGTGACTGAGCCCGGCTCGATCTCCTCATGCACAGCTTGGGTTCTTTTGCAATTTCACACCTGTGGAGATTCCTCTTGCTTCTACCATATGCGTTCATTCATAAGGAAATGGATACGAGAAAGATCGGGATGCCATCAAGCATGGGCAGACTGTCCAACCTAATGGTCAAGTTCCTTGCTGAGCTTCGCGTGAGCGCTCAATATGAAATTTGGATGGGTGGTGAAAGCCGGCTAGTCGTCTGTGGTGCGTGGTTGCACCTGCCGTGTCTTTGCCTCTGATTAATGGTTCTTTCTGTGTACGTGTGGGTCCGTAATTCGTAGTGCAATCCGATGCCGCGAAGCGTCTCTCTCTCTCTCTCGACTGAATGAATACCGTGCGACCTTGTTTCGTGTGAGCAGGATCTTATCCAATCCATATATATATATCATCCGTCCATTAACTTTTCATGCATCTTGTTATGGATTTTTTTGGTTTTCCCAATGCAAGATGCCAGAATCTACAATATCGTGAATATTTTGGCCGTAGGCATAGGCATAGCGTCGCCGGCAATGCCGAATGCATAACGATGCCATTGTCGAAGCGATACCTACGATAGGCGCTGGGTGATGAAACCAATGAGGTGTGGGTACTTCAAATAGTGGTAGGAGGAGAGCTCCGTAGCTCGCCCAACGGTTGAAGCCGTAGAAGAGGGAAGAAAGATGTGCTTCAAGGTGGACTGCAAGCAGTGTGGGAAGGTGACATGGTCTGGCTGTGGGAAGCATGTAAACTCCGTCTACAACAGCATCGAGAAAGGGAAGCACTGCACCTGCCGGCCATGGCCGGGAGTTGCAGCACCACCACCCTCGGAGACCGCAGCTGCCACAAGCTCGAAGGGAGGTGAGAGACAAATAGCCGCTGACAGCTGTTTTCTAAGTGCCTTGCATTTCTTATATTACCGTTTCAAGGATCCAATTAATTTATTAGATAATAAAAACTAAATAATCTTAAAATTAATCGACGGTAAATATATTTGAGTTATAAACAGTAAAACTAAATTTAAGGTATCACATTATATTTGAGCATAATTATGAGTCATCACTTCAAATAATAACTATGTAAAATGTTTTTCCATGATGGCATGCAGATAAAACGAAAGCTTGATTCAACGAAGAGAGCAACTCTTGGAGCAATGGCGTGATGGCACCGGAAGTAGGGGAAACTGCATGCTATTTGAAAGTTCTTGATGGTAGTGTTTTATGATTTTTAGCACGAATAAAAGTCGTCTTCCAGGGAGAAACTTGTTGACATAAGTCGACGTTTCTATTGGACGTGTCTGTAACTTGTCAATCCAGGGAGAAACTTGTTGATATAAGTCGACAATTCTACTGGACGTCTCTGTAACTGGTCAATCTTCAGTGGGTCAAGGTCTCTATATGCTTGCTATTTGAAACTTTCGCTGCATGGCTTAATGAAATTAAGACCATACTATTTTGTGTTCCTCCTCTATATGCTCGCGGTGCTTGGTGATTATGTTATTCAGGACATCTGAATTTCTGAGCTTCCTTTCTCTCGATGGCCCTTATTTATTAGTATTGATATCCCTTCCCGTTTAAGGGTTAAGAATCTGATTTTCTTAGATCCCTGTCTGGCATATCCCCTCGGTGACCCGATTCTTCAAGTTGAAGCTTTCTAGGCGTATTCTATCGTTGCCCCTTACTACTGGCAGTTTATCTGACTCCGGCTCTGGCAGAGATCCTGTCTCTCAAGAGCTCCTACCAGGGATTTGATGAAGATATTCAGGCCTGTGTCTCAGCGATCAGTGGATGCCGCATAGATTTGGAAGCTTCCTACTCTTCCCAGGATGCAGTTATTTATCTGGAAGCTTCTGTGGGACTGTCTTCCAACCTGTCTTCTTCTATCTCGGAGGGGTCTGTCGTTCCCACCGTGTTGTCCCTTGTGTAGGTTGGAGGAGGAGTCTTCTGAGCATGCTATCTTCACTTGCCCCAGAGCTAGACAGATATGGCACATGGTGGGTTATTCTGTCAGGACGGATGATTCGGGTTCACCTCGCTCCTCTTTCCTTCTTGATATTCGTAGAGCTTCTCTGCAGAAGAGTAGTCTTTGGGCTGCCACGGCTTATTAGATTTGGTTATTTAGGAATCAGCTTCTTTTTACGGAGAATTCTATTTCTTCCCCCAGGATTGTGAGGAAGATTAGATCTCTGGTTACGGACTGTGCCCGGGTTGGTTCTGATGTCTCTAGCCTCTGGGGATCCTCTGCTGCTACGGCAGCGAACCGGCATACGATTTTTATCTCCTGGGATCCCCCTCCAGGGTTCGTCAAAATCAACTTTGATGGGAATGTCCGTGGTAGAGTTGCTGGTTCTGCTTTTGTCATCCGTGGCCCTCATTGTGACTTGCTGGGAGTGGGAGGTTTTGGTACTATTGATTCCTCCGTCCCTATGTTCGAGCTTTACGCGGCTTGAGCGGGCATTTCTTATGCAGTCAGGACGCTCCATGCTCAGAGGATTTTGATCGAGGGTGATTCCATGACGGTTATTTCTTGGCTGCAGAAGAAGGGTTACCTTTCGGCCCTACTAATCCGATGCTTCTGGATATTTGGTCTATCTTGCGTGAGGTCGACTGTACCTAGATCCGCTATTTATCGTGAAGCCAATTCGGCAGCGAATTGGGTGGCTTCTTCTGTGGCTCAGCATGGCGGCTTATGGATATGGAGGACGGGCGACCCTTGTCCTTCTCTGTTGAAGTNGCTTCTTCTGTGGCTCAGCATGGTGGCTCGTGGATCTGAAGGACGGACGACCCCTGTCCTTCTCTGTTGAAGCAAATTTTGTATTCGGATCTATCTGGGCTGATTCACACTAGACTAGTGTGATCGTCTGCTTTTTTAAAAAAATAAAACAATGTTTAGCTTTTCGGTAGATATGACGGATGTGGACACTGTCAGAACGCGCAGAGTAGTCCGAATTGTCAAGAAAAGAATTAGTAGGAATAGGGTTGCATTCATATGATGAAAGCCACCAGATAACAAAATTCTTTTAATTTGTGTGCCATCACTTAACATGATTATTTTGTACAATTATTTGATATAATGATTGTTAAAACTATTGAAATTATTATGGAATCGTTTAAGTTTAATATTTTATTTATAATATAAACTTTGTTATGATGTTTTTGATGTAATTTTTGGGCAACTTCATGCTGATTGCACCATTATGTTCTCTAATTATTTTGAAATATAAATGTTTTGATAATTACTATAAAATTAAAATATGCAAAAATTATCATTATATATCAAACAAATAGCGCCAGTTATGTATTGTCACTAATGTCCTACTCCCACAATGGTGGTTGGGTATTACTACTAAATATTATATAAAATAGTAGTGATTGGGATTTACAATTAAATATACCATAAAACAAATTGCCACTCTATAAACATAAAGTAGTAGTGGTTGAAAAGTAATGTTATATATTATATAAACTGCAACAATTTCACTGTTATAATATGCATAACAAAGTTATTGCGGCAATTATTGACTGCCATCTAATTTGTTGCTACAATAGTGGTTATGGATTATCGTAATATCTATGGTTTATACTAGCACAATGATAAGCTATCACAATGACAAATTACCATAGATAATCAATCATCGCGATATACCAGTGTGGTCTGATAGATCATCCCTATTAACTATAGCGATGATTTCTTAATTTTATTAGCGACTAATGTAATTATCATTGGAGATCAATTTTTTTTTTGTAGTGACAGTTATTGAATTTATATATAAAATAAAATTTGATATATATATATATATATATATATATGTGTGTGTGTGTGTGTGTGTGTGTGTGTATGTATATTTGAACTTACATTTACTACATATCAATGTACTCATCCCATTAGACTTTGTATAAGGCTATGTTTAATTTTGAAACCTCAAAATTATAAAGGATCTACTCATAGTTATTATTGTATGCTAGACTCCATCATAGAAATTAAATATGTGGTCATAGTTGTATTGGCTGATGAGTTGCTATTATAGATTTTTGAACCGTAAATCAGTATTTTTGGCAATGCAAAGCAATTTTTGATTGGATATAAGTATATTAAGCATAATGAGGAAGAAAATTGATATTGCCCCTTTAAATTTAATGCACTATCTATTGTTGCAATTGTTTTATTAAAAATTTTATTATTGTACTAAATGATAAAAGAGTCTATTTTGATATATATATATATATATGTGTGTGGTGTGTGTAATTTGTTATACTTACTTAATATATTTAATTATGGGATAGTTACTTCATGAACATTAACTCATAATTTTTTATATTTTTTTTTATTTTAAAGAAAAAATTATGAAAATTTAGAGTAAAGAGAGGACTTCTTAAATAAATAAGGCCTTGGTCCTCTATTTATGGCTATTTGGAGTGGGTTTACCAATGTTAACAGCTTTTGATAATGAATGGCCTGATATTATTTATTGCTCTTAGTTATCGAAGTAAATAAGATGGTTAAGAAGTAATGCATTTTATTTTAGCCAATCAAAATTTAGCATGTGAACTTAAGATTTTTCTTATTTATTTAATATTTTTGACATTTGTAATCATCCTATTTTGCATGTATCTTTATTACATGCTGTTGAAAAATTATTCTCATTATAAAGTATTTAGTACATTATTAGCCTTTTTGGTGATTATTTTGTGATTGTAGATTCAACATTAATTTTGAATAAATTATTGATTGGATTTAAGGAATAGAATGCTTTACATATCATAGGATTTTAATTCTACATGCGGTGGAATGTAGTGTCCTGCAACTATGGGCCGAAGGCATGACACTCGTTGTATCCAAATATAAAAAACTCCTTCTACTATGCGCGTTGAATAAAGAAAATAAATCTCAACATAGATTGGCCAGCATCGATGCGTAGAGATGAATAAAGAAAGCTTATTATTTGTTTATAAAAAAAACAAACAACCAAAAAAATTAAAATAGAAGCTTCCGTAAATAAATATCTGCTAATAGGCCGAGTGACCGAGTGGAATTCCACCTCCGGATCCGTGGACCGTGTAGAACACGGGTTAGTCTTTCGTCGACTTGGACTTTTGATTTGGTCCGCATTCGGTTCGATCCCGTGGTTTACCGGGCGCTGAACTGGGAACCAACCCCGGCCGGCCGGCCGGCGGCCGGCTATGAGACAGGTAAGTTGGTCGTACCACGATAAGATCGGTTTGACTTCAAAGGGGCATGAATAAAATGAGCATGAATGTAAGGGGCGCACATAAGTCAAAGTTGTTGCCAAGCCAAAATAAAGAACCCTACCCTTTTGATTTATTTCAGCTTACCCATTATTTCGTCCAAGGCATCCATCCACCTTTGTTTGCTACCAAATAGCTTATGCTGAGCTTCAGCTGAAGAATTTCCCTCTCCTCATTCACACTTCTCTTCCTCTTTCCTTTTTCTTCTCAAAGTTTTGACTTTTGATACAACAAGCTCAAGCTCAAAATGCTTGGACTCAAAGCTCTCCAAATTACAATATTCATGCAAAGTATTAGAGGTGAGTATGAGCTATGTTGGATCGAATTCAGGTTAAAATCTAAACCAACTCAATTAGAGTGGATTCTAAAATTTGGATAGAGAGCTAACCTAATCATATCTTCAAACCAATCTAATTAAACCGACTCAGTTCTTCATTGATTCTAAAGTAGAATCAAATTTTTTTCTTTTTTTTTATATATGTTTGATATTTAATAGCTAGATTTTTTTCTTAGTTTTATTTAAAAAAGTACATATAATATTTATTGATTAATTAAATGCTTAAAATTTTATAGTAAAAATAATAGAAAACTTATGAAGTGTACTTAATATCTTAATTTAATTCTTAAAAATATTTAAAAAAGAGAAGGAAGAAGAAGCATATCCTATGAACTTTTTTTTTTTTTTTTTCCCAAACTTAACCAAGTCAACATACAATTGCATGCACGCACCAATGAGAGCACCATTCATGTGAAGGATAATTGTTCTGGCATACAAATACATCAAAATATACTTACTCAACCCAACTCAACTTATCTAAGCCTTTTTTAACTACATAGGATCGGCTACATAAATTTACTTCATCCACTCTACTTTATTTAAGACTAAATTGATATTCAAATTATAAATAGTTATACATTTCTTAATTATTTCTATATTTAATTAAATATATATATGACTGTTGTTGTTAATTAATTTACAATTGCATTCGTTGAACAAATATCCTTGTATACTCTCGTAATTTGATTATCATCTATGTTGGTGCCAGTAAATAAAGAATCAAAACTAGGAACTAGAAAGAGAAGCCATTTTTCATTCCAAAATGTTTGGAAAAAGGTTGTAAATTGCATTTTTTATGAATTATTGATAAAAACATTTCAAACTCAAAGAATGCATTTGGTGATCATTTTAGGGTTATACCAATGATCTTTGATTCTAATGACCTAATCTTGAGGTGATCTGTTTCTCAGTGATAAAAAGTCACCATATTTCATATGCTATGTCATAATGATTAAAGATGACCAATGATCTAACATTACCATATTTGGTATACTATGGAAATCCAAGAATACTAATTATATATACCAAAATGACCCTCTTATATTTATATAACATTACTATAACTATATAATATTATATTATATGATGTATTAAATTTATGTCATATATTGTAATATATATATAATAATATAATAATATAATATTATATACATAATGTAATACAGTACAATATATTACAATTGAAAAACTATAATGTAGTATAGTATATTATAAATAAAAATTACTAATATAATATATTATTATTATTATATTGATATTATATTATAAATTTATATAATAATAAAATATAATGCGTTAATTATATTACAGTATAATAATATGTAATACAATATATTGATTTTATATAATATTATATATAAATTATTATTATTTTTATCTATTTATTATAAATAAGGGTATTTTGGACTATAGATTTTAGTTCAAAATCATCATAAGAGGGTGATTTTGGGTATGGATGGTGATAAGATCACCCTCAATGAGGTAATCTATGAAGTAGAGTGATCTTCATCACCACCTGCGATCACTCTAGTGCAACTAAATGGAATTATCTAATTACTATTACATGAATCGTCAAGGTCCTTACTAGAACATTCGATACCAAAGATTCTCAAGAAGCACTCTAATTTATCAATACCTCACACAACAAATTTGGTTTTGGGTTTTTTTTTTCCATGTATATGGTACGAGTTGTGCATAACAACACTCATATTAAAAATATCAAATTATGTATGCTTTTTATTATTATAATGCAAACCATCATGAGCCTTCATTTGCTGTTTTAGGACTTTTATTCACAATCCGTAGTTTACTCCTCTATCCATCTCTCTCTTTCTTTCAATTTTGTTTTTCATACTTCGGGGAATTTATTCATAAATAATTTTGTTTGGACATCCAATAATAACTTGAAGGGAGAGTTTGGTATGGGCGATCTGCCTAACATTACTAGTAATCCTAGGATGGTGATGGAATCATCTCACTTGATTGTATTGAGGTAATTCTATACAGAGGGATTCAACATCATCCCCATCTTTAAGATCAAGCCCCTAAAAGATAACAATCCAAGAGCATTCCATTCGATGATCTTGGACTATAACTTTTAAATCAAGTATCCCTTATTTATAATAAACATATTATAATAGCAATATTTTATATAAAATGGCATATAAAATTAATATATTAATATATTATATTATAAGTCATTAGATCATATTATATTATATTTTTACTATATTATATTATAGTTTATCTATTATAATATAATATAATATAAATTTATTTATTATAATACATGGTATAATTTAATAATTATATGATATTATATTATACATATTAGTAATACATATAATATAAATATAATAAGGATAATTTTGATATATTATGGTAAGTAATTTTGGATTTTCATGTCATATTAAATATGATGATGATATATTATTGGTGATCCTCAATCATTGTGATATATCATACCAAACATCTCTTTCATCATTAAAAATCGGATCATCTAAGGATTAAGATCATCAATGATCCTAAAATGATTATCGAACGTACCCTTAAGGACCATTTGGTTTATAGCAATTTGCATAGTAGTTTTCTTTTCAAAGAATCATATTATCATATTTAGCAATTAGACATGGCAACATATATTACATTCTCTATAATCTAAGGATTATCGCAAATCATGGTAATCTAATTCTTACTTAAAAGTTTGGTATATGAAATTATCAAAGTCTAGTTATCTTAAATTATACTATTAACTTCCATAGAAACATTTAATATGATTATATAGTTAATTCACACTACATAATATTTAAATATTTAAATATTATATTTACATTTAATATTAAAATATATAATATAATATTTTATTTATATATTTAATTTAATATTAATATAATATTTAGTGGTTTAAACACTATTACATATTTATATAATATTAAGTAAATCTTAAATCTTAAATTATTAATAATTATGACCTTCTTACATGCTGAATTATTATATAATATATTACTAAATATTTAATGAGATATTTAATAATATTACAACATATATTATGTATATATAATATATATAAAAATATAATATTTAAACATATAATATTTTTAACATCAATTTACAAGATATTAGAATATTTATATTATAGCAAAAGGAAAGAGTAATTCATAAAGATAAAAATATTTATAATAAAAAAAATATATATAAACTGATTAGTATATTTTGTTATTATAAATCAAATATAGTAACCTTATATTTCTTAGAATTTAATTATGAAGTATAAGATTAGAAAAATTTAAAATTTTTGCCAATGTTATGCTGTAACAAATGCACCTTAGTGGTATTTGTGAAAGGAATATATATTTTTTCATCTAAGTTTAAAAAGGATTGTAAGATTTATATTTCGATATTTGCAACCATGAGGTCATGCTTCATTGTCATGGTTTATTATTTCTTTCAATTCTGTCATTCATACTTCATAGAATTTATTCACAAATAAATTTATCTGGACATCCAATAACTTTAAAGTGCATGCCAGATTAGTTTTTCCATAAAACTTATCACACACAAAAAAAAAAAAAAAAAAAAAAAAATCCACTTACATTCAAATGGACGGCTAAACTCTCTTTTCCGCATACTCGTACGTCCGCACCAAAAGGCGCGAGACAAATTAAAGCAGTTTTTAACGGTTAGTGTCCACGGTGTCCGAAGACCAAAGGCTCGAGTCCATAAGTAAAAATTTCGGGCCCCCAATATCTTACCAAAAGTTTAAGACTGGCAATCGAAATGACAACCACGAGGTCCACCGTGTACTCCGCTGAATCTTCGAATCTCTTCTTGCCACATGGCAAAGAAACTGCATTGGTTTGTTATGGTTGGGCCTTGTAACATACCTTAAACCACCAAGAGAGCGTGCAGGCCCCGGCATGGCAATACGAAAATTCCTCTATTAATAGCAGGGTACTTTGGGAACCGACCGCCTCTTCCATCAATGCCCGAATCAATAACACCGCATTTGCCGTCTCCCTCCAACCAACTCGTTTGACCCCCCCGGCAACCTCTCTCTGTCTCTCTCTCTCGATGGCCGTGCTCTCTCCTTCCTTCCCTCTCCTCCATGGACTCTCTCGGACCGCGAAACCCTAGAAACCGCCCAGAAGAAACCCTAGATCCTCGGTGGTCGTCGGCTCTCTCGGCGGCCATGGTTGGCGTCTCCATCGGTTTCCTCCTCCCCTCGTGGTGGGAGGTCGAGGTCACCGTCGCCGCGGCGCTCTTCGTCATCGGCGTCTACACCTTGTTCGAGCGGTTCTCCTCCGGTGGCCCGGGGATCGAGGTCGATCGATTGTCTGGCGGCGATGAGCATCTCCCGGCGGCGAAAGAGTCTCTTCTTGACGATAAGGAGAAGGTTGGTTGTTTGAATTTGCCTTTGTCTTTCTTTTGAGTGAATTCGGAATTCAAGATGAGTATTTGATAGAGAAAACAGAAATTCACTACGAGATGATTAGGAGAGTCAACGATGATGGTTGAAAATTCTAAGCCTTTCTTTTCAGAGAAATAAGAAAATTTGAACTGTTGGAATCATCGAAACAAATCCATATGGAGTACGCTCTTCTAGTGCTTTTTGTTTATTTAATATACAAATTTCATTTTGTTGATTATGTCGTGGGACATTTAGAAATATTTGTACCATCCAAATCCCTGTTCTTGATGTGGATAGACTTTAGTACAAATGGTATACATGAATCGACACGATTACCGTAATATAGCAAATAATATCTGAATTCACATGAGATCTCTAACCTTTATCGGATGATACTGGAAAATCATGTTATACATGAGCATTGGTGATATTGACCAGCAGCCATCAATTACAGTGTGGCGTATGTCAAACAACTCTACAATGATAGGATTGCAGATAGTTTTCAGAAACAGATAAGTACCTTGCAATCTATCTTCAAAATGCTTGTTTATGATTCCTTACTACTGGCATTGTATCCATCTCCAAAAGGGTAGCAAGAACATAAATACGAGTCATAGAAATCTTTATTTCCTATTCTAACTAGGACAACTTAAAAGAAGAAAAAAATCAGTAGTAATATAATTTTTGAGTGAGAACTAGAAATTGAATAGCAATAAGGGAAAAATAACTTATTTAACATGGAAAAGTTCAAGAGTGAAAAAAGGGCTGTTATGTGCATGAGGCTCTCGCCACAATGGTGTCTAGGAAGGGTTAGATGTCTGCAGTCAGTCTTCCTTTTGTATATGGAGAGGTTATTTTCGTATTTTGAACCAATGACACCTAAGTCACAATGGAGCAACCTTATTGTTGCATCAAGGTTCACCCTTTGGAAGAGATCAGGTGATTAAATCAAATTAGAATTTTGTGAATAACTTAGGAATGATGTAATAGAGGGCATACAAATCTAGGATGGCTAGATTTATAGAGGTAATGCTTTTCCCTTTTCTTTCTGGTAGATGGCTAATGAGTGTTGAAACAAATTTCTTGGTATATTTATTATTGTTATTGTCTACATCAAGATAATTTGTTGATGAGGGAGTTTTTATTTGAAACATTTAATTGGTCAACTTAGTTTTGGTGTTTGGTACTATTGTTTTTTTGCCATGCAAATGTTGGACCTGGCATGATACTTGTAGTAATTTACTATGAGCAGCAGCATCCCAGTCTCAACTTAACTCAACACATCTAAGCCTTTTTCCCAACTACATGGGGTCGGCTACATGAATCTGCTTCCTCCATCTGCTCTATTCAGGACCAGGTCGGCATTCAAATTACAAATAGTTATATTTTTTAATTATTTTTGTCCATGTTAGTTTAGGTCTACCTCTATCTCTATCGTTACCATGATCACTCTTTTTAATTAGAGCATCCTAATCTGTGCGATTAAATTGTTATGTCTTCCATTTCCTTTTAGAAAACAAACTTGCACATAATGCATATACGTATACCACCAGCTGTACTTTTATATGCAACCGACATGTCAAATTTGGGATGTAGAAGGGATGTGTCTGGGCAATGCATATTCAAAACTTTGAATGGGCCTGACACAATAGCCCCATCCAAAATAATATGACATTAGGATGCAGGTTCAGCTGTTGACGTTGCTACTTGAAATCCTGAATTCCTAATAGATTATACATAAAGAATATTTTCCTAGAGATTTCTGATTGCTCCCACAGCATGATTCTTTATGATGAAATTCATGATTAATTAGGGTGCTGAGTTTAGGGAAGCTGGCTAATTTTCATTATTGCACTGGTGTCAGAACAAATGAAAGCCAATACCGAGGCATTTTTGCTTGATGAATTGTTGGATTAGTAGTGAGCAAGATTGCATTTAAATTATCAAAACATCATTGCATTTTGATTGAGTTCTATAGCAGGGTGTTTCCTTGGTTGTTTCTGGTGCATTTGGTATTGGAGAGAATCATTCTTTTAATTTTTATGCCCAGCCCTTCTTTTTTTTGTGTGCCAAACACATGATAATGAGAAACAAGCTGGAGGCCTAGAGCTTTGAAGAGTCTCAACTCCTTTATAAGGCATCTGGCTAACCCATTGTACCTCCATGTCTCAATTCAACAGAGGGACACATACAGAGCTCTCAGGAGATGCAGATATTTTAGTGTTGCAGCTACCAGCTTGACACATAACTAACCCATTTTATTGGAGGACGAAAGCTCTCTTGTATTATAAGGCCTAGAGCTTTGAAGAGTCTCAACTCCTTTATAAGGCATCTGGCTAACCCATTGTACCTCCATGTCTCAATTCAACAGAGGGACACATACAGAGCTCTCTGGAGATGCAGATATTTTAGTGTTGCAGCTACCAGCTTGACACATAACTAACCCATTTTTTTGGAGGACGAAAGCTCTCTTGTATTATCTCCCTTGGCAATGAGGAAATGCTTTTTTTTTTTTTTTTTTTGGGTGCTTTGAGGCATTTTCTGTTAATAACAGTTTAGTGCTCAAGACAATGGCCATGATACTCAAGCATCCACAATCTGCTTCCACTTAGGTTTCTTAAACTCATTTGTAATTTTTCTATTTCTATTTGGTCATGATCATTTCTATATTTTTAGTGCTCATGTAATATTATGCAGCAGAGTTCGAACACTGTAGAAACTTAGTAGTTGAGCAATATATTTACATGCGGACATGCATTCTGTCTGAAGAAAAATGGAAAATGATACGAATGAAGCATACGATAAGTATACATCTAAGTTGTCCAAGTCCCATCTTTATTTGGTGTATTGTGGGCTCACATCATGTATGACAGCAGTTGATAAAGTCATATTAAACTTTGTTAACTCGTGTTAGAGGTAGTTGAGGGGAAGAAAGAAACAAAAAATTGTTGAAATAGTAATGGCCCACATGGGGACCTTGTGACAGCAGTTGACATCGTACAAACTTAACATGATTTCTATGAAAGCTTTAAACTGTAAATTTCTGTTATAAATTGATCAATATTTGTCTGTCTGTCTTTCTATTGTATGCATGTACATACGCATGTAAATGTAAATGTGTATGCCAGGCTTGCATATATGTATGTATTCTTGTGTTATTGGTCTGTAGGTGGGATGGAGTGGGAATGTGCATATATTAAATAGTTTTCCTGTGGCACTTGCTTGAATATTAAATATAGTTTTAAGCTTTCTGAATTTTTCTGTGCTAAGTTATTATTGTTAGCTTCCTTTTATAGCTTTAGATGGGATTATGATCATGTTTTTCATTCAACTGTTGTTAGCTCACTTCTTAAGGGCTTATATGGATGTGCACATCTTGTTTTGTCGTTATATCTCATTTTCTTTCTACAATTTTTATTAATTTTAATCAAGGTGTGATTTCTTTTGATGTTAAAAAGCAGAAACCAGTTTTTTGGAGTCAGTCAGTTACTTTACTTATTGTCTGTTTGATGAAATAATTCTTCCACTGTTTGACATGCAGTTCTCCACTTTGTTTTGTAGATGAGCCAATTTAAAGGGGATTCTCAAGGCATTTCGACATATTTAATTAAGGTATTTCATGTTAGGTTATGCTAACCTCTTGGATGAAAAAGAGCTTTTGACATCTACAAATATCACAGCTGATTTTCTCTATTTTAATTCAGATAGTGCTGCTATACATAGATCATATGATTATACTTTGATTTTATTCTGTTGTGATGGTCTGTTTTGTTGCTTACTTCAGTTGGAACTATTGGCTGCCAAGAACCTAATTGGTGCAAATTTGAATGGCACATCAGATCCTTATGCAATAATTACCTGTGGTGAACAAAAGCGGTTTAGGTGACTATAGCAACTTATTTATGATATTTGAAATACTTGGGCAGCTGGTTTGTCTTGAATTATATCTGTCTATTTGACATGTTGTTAAATTCTTGTTACTGTTTGTTTTTAGTAGAAATCACCTTTAAGTTTCTCCTAAAAGATAGAATTTGCAGCATCTTCTTTGCTAAATATATGGTAATTAGACATTACTAGTGAACTTGACTGGGCAGCACCTTGTGAAGATATTGAGGAAGAATGTTTGAGTGACCAATTTTTACCCAGTGAACTTCTAAGCAGTCTATGGATAGCAAAATGCTTAATTTTTTCCTTTTCTATGTTTGGTGTCGGTATTTCTTGAAGGTACCTTTATGTAGAGTGTGGGTGATGATTTAGATAAGTAGTGAGATTGCTATGTAGTCACTACATCTTGTATGTTGGCTTTTGGCATTTTTAGTAGGGTTGTACTGAACCCTTGTTTTGACACCTTTAAATAATGGAACAAGTATTGGAGTAGCACACCCTGCACCACAGCATTACATGAAGTCAAAGTGGGCCTGCAGAAAATGATAGATGCCTGAAAAGATGGGTAAGAAGAGTTGTTATAGGTTGCACCATGTAAGCTGGGTTTCTTTTTTTTGGGGTCGGTTTGTGGTAGAGTGGTTTAATGTGGATCTACTAGTGGGTGAGAGAAAACAAACTTATACCCCAACAATCATCTGTATCCCTTGCCCATGATGGTCATACCCTTGAAACACAAAATACAGTGTTTTAGGTATATCAGGGTAGGCTAATAACCAAACTCTGTTTTGTGTTCATATTCAATTTAAGCATTAAGTGGGATGATAGTAGCTTGTTTTAGTTTTTATACTTCCAATTTTTGGTTTGTTGAAATACTTCCTCCTTTTTCATGTGCTTCTACAACTTACATTTATTTTGCATATCTGATACTGTGGAACTCAAAGTGCAATAGGTTTATGTATTTTGATGATGCAATTTTATTCTGAGTTTCAATGAAATACGTTGTTATGAAAACTTTCTTGTTGGCCCTTTTCTTTCTTTTTTGTGTGTGTGTGGGGGGGGGGGGGGGCAAGTGGCCTAACAAAATTATCCTGAAATGTGGGCCTAAGTGTAACCTTTGCTATCATTATCTTAATGCAGTTCCATGGTTCCAGGCTCAGAAACCCATGTGGGGTGAGGAGTTCAATTTTATTGTTGATGTTCTTCCTGTCCAGGTTATTTCATGTCCTGGTATTCCTAATTCATATAATTCATATTAGTTTGTTTATTTAGACCACTTGAAAATAGGTCATCAGATAACATTATGATGAATTGGAAACATTTTCTGAAGGATTTTTAGATTTACCCTTCCCTACTTCTAAGAAACCATTTGCCTCCCATAAACCATTGAGAGTTCATTTTATCAATCCTATGTTCTGCTAAGGACAACTGATTTTAACTCATAACTTTGTTGTGCTATAATAAAGTGCCAAAAGATTGTAATTTCGCAATGTGCTAATCTTTTCTTTCATTCCATTCACATTAATCACATTATGTCAGTGCATCTTGAAGCATTTTGCATGGTATACTTGTCAAATAATTTAGTATCAACACTTCTTTATAATATTCTTGATATAATATTCTTTATAATTTAGTGTAACAGACATGCAACGTGGTTGTGAGTCAAGATATAATCATTTGGCTTGGGATGTTTTTTATATATTGTTGAGTCCTCACCTCAAAAAAATATAATGCTGAGTACAAATAAAATTGTGTTTTTTTTTGCCCTTCCTCATATTGAGCCATATTTCATCCTTCAACAAGCCAATCAAGTTTTATAGCACAGTTTTCCATAATGTAGTGCTCATGATATAGTTAATTTATCTGAGACAGAATCCACTGGCTATATTATGTGGTCCACCAAGACGTTTTATTCTACACAAGTTTCATATTGTGTTCCTTGTACAATCAAATATTGATAAAGATGTGATGTAGCTCATAATACAAGATAGTGTGCAATGATGCACTTGGAAACCTATTTTATTAGGAAATTGATTTTTAAAAATCAAACGTAGGCCTTGTTTCCTGACAAAACTATCTTAAATGATGTGATATAGGGGGAATGTATTTAGAAGTGTCAAAAGACTTTCTTAGGAGCAAGGAATTAAATCATGAAATGGATCGATATGTGCGAATGAGGGCTGGAAATGGGCATATGGCTGACTCAACCAGGATTTGGGAGGGAGTGTGTGATTACTTAACAATATAAGACTTTATCCCAAAAGGCTATAAGTTATTATTTTGGTTATATGAATAGCCAACATATACCCGGCACCATAATTAATGTGGGACAAAAGAATGTCCACACGGTTCTTATATACTCCTTTTGTTTAGGCTCTCACATCCTCGCTTGGCTAAGGGTCAAATTTAGTCAAATCCAATCATAAACAACATGATTGTTCCATGGCTAGCTCCAAAAGGGCCTATGCTGCAACGTTGCCCAATCGACATGGCTTCTAGGTTTGCTATGATGTCATCGGTAACAATCTAAGACTTCACCGAAAAAGGCTAGCCAAAAGGAATTATATGGGTTCCTTGGCTTTGTATGAGAACGTAAGATCTCCCTAATATGTGATTAATTTGGTACTAAACACATTGCTTGGGCCATCATAATAATTTCACCATCCTCATCTATATTATTGCTAGTTTACTTACCATGTAGTTGTCATCAGTTAACTTTGTCATTTCGTACCTTTAGCTGGTTTGTGTGTAGCATTTGTCTTAAACTTTGCATTCTTTCTTTGTCTCAATTCCATCCATTGTAATTTAAACTTTGACATTTCGTTCCTTGCTGTGTGCTACCGTATGGTGCCTAGTTAGATTCAAAGCTGATTTTTTTTTTTTTGCATGATATCATCAACTCCATAATGGATTGTTAATTCAATGTTTCTTTTTTCTTGTGACTTCTTTCTTGTGATCGGGCATCCTTGAGCATCTTTCCACTCAACCCCTGAAATTTGTAATTTGGCCTTTGCCAACCCCTATAACTTGTAATTTGTAATTCTCTCTTCAGAGTTTTTGTTCTTTCCTTTTGGTGGTACCTTCTTTCTGGCTTTTCATCATAATTATGGCAAGTTTTTTATGGGATTTTAGTTTATAGTTTTAAGTGGTAAATTATACAATTGCTTTTTATGGTGCATGTACTATAGATTTTATTATCTAATATTTTACTGCAGATGTTTTAATTCATAGTATTGATTGTGCATAAATGTGCAGTTAAAGTTTCTGCATTTTGCACTCCTTGTTCAACAACTTACCATCCAAGGAATTGGACTTTAGTTTTTCCATCTATGTCTATTGACCACATGCCCTGATGAGATTGTGGCTCATGAAAATATTTGCTCTAGGGATCTGAGTTTGTGATTGCCAAATTCTCCTTTTCCGTTTGAATTGACTAAGAGATGTACTTGTATTTACTTGCTACTTTAATTAAACAATACATTAAATATCATGATCTAATGTTACAATTTAGGTGTTATTGAGCATTTTATTTCCAAAAAAAAAAACTGTGCGCACACACACATATGTATATATATACATATATGTACATATATCTATGTATGTATGTACATATACATATATGTATCTATATACATATGCATATATATGTGTATATATATATATATGAATATGTATCTATATACAATGATGAATCATACATGAATAAATGTATGGATCGGATTTACTTACCTTGATGATTCCACGAAGAAAGAATTTGAATGCTAGGTTGTGGCGTTACCCTCTTCCACGATCCAAACTATCCTTCTGGCGTTAGACTCTGATACTCCCTTGATTTCTCTGTATCGTGTCCAGCCTTATCCTTTCGTATATTTATACACATGAAGGAGCAGTTTTTCCATCGGAGAACATCGTCCATATCTATAACTGCCAATGTCATAGGCTTCGTGGATAATGGGGCTTTCGTGGATAATCGCACATTGCAGTTATCAATCATGGGCGTCACATGTGTTCAACATCTCCACTCGCACATGTAGGGTAAGACCTTCATTGCGAAAGGAAAATGAAAGAAAGAAAAAATGCAATAGAAATCTAAACACCAATTTCATACTGATAGTTGGATAGTGCGACCTAGCGAGTATACCTACACTTGGGAGCTAGTACCATGCATCTGTTAGGAATATCATAGTAGCTCAACCCCCCCCCCCCCATATATATATATATATATATATATATATATATATGTATGTATGTATGTATATATAATCAATAGTTTCAACTCGATATACCCTAGACTCGTTATAATATATAAATGGTGATAATTATAACATAAGGCAATTGAAAATTTAGTATCTACTTGATGAAAGTGATGCTTTGGAGGCCATCAACAATGTAATGAGTGAGCCTAAAGAAGTTGAGGGGAATGTTAACAATGCCCAGTTCAGACATGATTTAGCTACTTATAATGCATGGAAAAAGAAAGATTCCACTGCACGAGGAATATGATCAGTTCCATGACCGATGATCTGGTATATGAATATTAGCAGTATTATACTGCTAATAGCATGTGGATTGCTTTGAGAGAAAAGTTTGGGGGCACTTCAATCTCCAAACTTAGACACTCACTATCAAATTTGACACTTATAAGAAAGTCCTTAACAAATCAATGAAACAACATTTAAGGGACATCAAATATGATCATGGAATTGAAATCTGCTGGACATACCCTCATAGATGAGCAGCAAGTACAAGCCGTTATCCGGTCTCTTCCCAATAGTTGGGAACACATGAAAGTTAATATGACTCATAATGAAAGCATTAAGACCTTTGCTGATATTGCGTGTCACTTAGAACTTGAAGATGAACGCCTAGAGGCAGCCAAGCCTGAGGCACAAGCATATGTGGCAAAGCCAAGTTCTAAGAAGTTTTTTAGTTTTAAGCGCAAGAGATTTTATGGACGAACAAAGCAAGGATAAGGAAAAGGAGGTTGGTCAGGGACCAAAGAAAAGGACTAAGTTTCAAAAGCGCTACAGAGGAAAGCGTGGTGGTAAGAAGGACAAGACTAAGATGACATGCTACAATTGTGGCAAACTGGGTCATTTTGCTCGTGAATGCACTGAGCCTAAAAAGGTACTATCTTATCTTGCCTCGTTATCTTGTGCTTCTATATCAAGTATTTTTGTTTTTAGTACTGTTTTGCTCACTGAAACACATCCTTTGTGGACTGTAGACTCAGGAGCCACAGACCATGTAGCTAAGACAGAAATGAGTTTGTGGAATTTCGTGAATTCCTGAAGAACAAAGTGGATCTATTTGGGCAACAATGCGAGGATAGAAGTAAAATGGATTGGTACATGCAAATTGGACTTGCAAGAAGGCCGAATCCTATATTTACATGATGTCCTTTATGCTCAGATATTCAACGAAATTTGGTCTCTGTAATTGCTCTTTTAAAACTAGGTTTTAGCATGACTTTTCATGGAGAATGTGTATCTATCTCTCTTGGTACCAGTTTTTATGGTTGTGGTTTTCTAATGAATGGCTTAATGGTTTTAAACACTAAATATTGCAATAGTAGCAATGGTTTGTTTTTCCTTATTTACTGAATCTAGCAATGATGATGCGAGATGAATTTATGGCATACTAGATTAGGGCATATTGGGCAAGATAGAATGAATAGACTTGCTCGTGATGGTCTAGTGGGATCAAACATGAAATTTAATCTGCCCACTTGTGAATATTGCTTAAAAGGAAAAATGAATAGAAAACCATTTGGAACAGCCCATAGGGCTGATTATCCATTACAACTTGTACACTCTGATATATGTGGACCAATGAGTACTAGAGCAAGGCATGGAGCCTCATATTTCATTACTTTCATAGATGATTATACTTGTATGGTCATGTCTATTTGATCTCTCATAAATCGGAAGCATTGGATTGCTTTATACGATATCTAAATCAGGTAAAAAATCAATTAGACAAAAGGGTGAAAGCTTTAAGGACCGATCGAGGAAGAGAGTATTATCTGAACAGTTCAAGGAACTGTGTAATGATAAAGGAATTATGAGACAATTGACCATGCCTAGAACTCCACAACAAAATGGTGTTGCTGAATGGAGAAATAGGACATTACTGGACATGGTTAGGTCTATGATGGCACAAGCTAATCTTCCAATACAATATTGGGGAGATGCTTTATTAACTGCAGCATACATACTTAATAGAGTACCTTCTAAGTCGATATCCTCCATACCTTATGAGTTATGGACAGGTAGAAAACCTGATTTGAGTCAGATGCATCCCTGGGGATGTGCAGCTTATATACTTGACATTTCCCATAAATATGGTAAAATAGGACCTAGGGGAAGAAAATGTATTTTTATACGATACTCTGAAAACTCAAAAGGATATGTATTTATTGGTGAGGATTCTGATGAAAGTTTACTGAAATTGAGTCCCGAGATGTCACTTTTCTTGAAGATCAATTTCCTAAAAAGGATGATATGGACAAAGGTTCTCATTTATATGAAATGGATGAGCAAGAAGAGGTTGGTACAAGTCGTTCGATGGTTGACACTCAAGAAGTTGTACTTAATCCTATTCTTGAAAGTCAGAGCAACAAGGAATTGCTTCAACCATCTCAATTGAGTGGGAGATTTGAGACTGACTTCGAACCAATTTTGATAGGTGGAAGCAATGATTCTCAATTACGAAGGAGTATTCATTCCAAAACTCCTAAAAAACGTTTTCTAATTGAAAACGAGGCTTATATAGTTACTCCCCAAGATGACGATGAACCTACAACTGTCAAAGAGGCACTTGAGTGTCCTGCTAAAGAAAAGTGGAAAGTAGCATTGGAAGAAGAAATGGATTCTATGAGACTAAACCAAGTTTGGGATTTGGTTAATTTACCGCCAGGCCGCAAAGCTATTGGGAACAAATGGGTTCTCAAAATAAAGCGTAAGGCGGATGGTTCTGTTGATAGATATAAAGCTCGTCTGGTAGCGAAAGGTTATACCCAACAGGAGGGTATAGACTATGAGGAAACTTTTTCATCTGTTGTTAGGTTTACCTCTATTCGCTTAATTCTAGCTATAGTAGCACATCTAGATTTAGAATTGCATCAAATGGATGTTAAGACCGCTTTCCTACATGGAGAGTTAGACGAGAAAATCTACATGGAACAGCCTGTAGGTTTTCTAGTTAAAGGTCAAGAGAGCAAAGTTTGCAAGCTCAAAAGGTCAATTTATGGCCTGAAACAATCATCTAGATAGTGGTACCTCAGATTTCATAAAGTAATTTCAAAATATGATTTTAAAATAATTGATGAGGACCATTGTGTTTATATTAGAAAGATGAATGACAAATTTGCAATTCTATCTCTTTATATTGATGATGTTTTGATAGCTGGAAATGACAAGGAGTATGTCATGACCATTAAAAGATGGTTGTCCATGAATTTTGACATGAAAGATGGGTGAAGCAAATTACATACTGGGAGTAAAAATTAAAAGAGATCGTTCAAAGAAATTTTTGGCTCTGTCACAAGAGAATTATATCCAAAAGATTCTAGAACGATTTAATATGAGTAGTTGCAAACCCGTGGATACTCCTATATCAAAGGGTGAAGCTTTGAGTCAAAATATGTGTCCTAAGAATCCACAAGAACAAAAGCAAATGTCTACTGTACCATATACAAGTGCAGTTGGGAGTTTAATGTATGCTATGATGTGCACCCGCCCGGATATATGTTTTGCTGTTGGACTAGTTAGTCGATATCAATCGAATCCTGGTCCAGAACATTGGAAAGCTGTCAAAAGAATTTTGAGATATTTAAAAGGAACTATGGATTACTGCCTATGTTATCAAGGATCAGAATTACGTCTTGTTGGATATTCAGATGCTGATTGGGGAGGAGATCTCGATCAACGAAAATCTACATCTGGTTATGCCTTTTTACTTAATAAAGGTGCCATATCTTGGTGTAGTAAGAAGCAAACATGCATAGCGCTGTCAATTATGGAAGCTGAATTTATTGCATGTTCAGCTGCTGTACAGGAAGCTGTTTGGTTAAGAAGATTTATTGATAATTTGGAAGTTCAAAGTGATGGTGTTGCACCAATCGCTATTTATTGTGATAATCAAGCAGCGATTGCTTTCACTAAAGACTCCAAATATCATAGCAGAACCAAACACATTGATACCAGATACAACTACATTAGAGACATCATTAGTAAAAGAGAAGTGATTGTACAATATATCTCTACGCATCGAATGGTGGCGGATCCCTTGACTAAACCAATTCCAAGAGATGTTTTTATGGCACATATAGATTCTCTTGGATTGCGTAAATATAAATTGTATTGTTGAGCACATATATTGTACTGTTTTTATGATAAATGCAAATGAATGTTCTTTATCAAGATATATATATATATATATATATATATAATGTCATTATATTTTTGGTTAGAAGTCAACAAAGTGTCGCACAGGTTCAAAGATTGGCTTACTCACACAAGCAATCACCTCTAGCGCTCGGATAGCAAGTAGAGATGAGACGTAATGTTAGGTATGTCGCCTCATAGAGAGTATGAGATGAGATTGTAATATATATATATATATATGACAATCGATTTGAATAGCCCATTTTCAATAATTGTGAAAGTCAGATATGAATTCTCAGTGATTGCCTGCTAAATGAGAGCACTTAGAGAATTCAGGTTAGGCGCTTGAAAGCGACTGAATTAAGATCTGTACAGTGTTTTATCAGACATCGAAAAAAAAAAATTACAAACACTGTAACACATGATATCATATGTGCTAGTTCGACCAATAAGGTAGTGGGAGAAAAGATCCCTGCTTCTCCACTGTGTGAGACCGATTGAGGTTAAATTAAAACTTTACAATAATACCCTTATACTTTTTGCTATTATTTGGCGTTTGTGTTTAGTGTCTTGCTATCTTAGCATGTTACCTATGATTATGTATGATTCGATTTATGGAACATGTCTAGATAAGCGACTAAATATGAATTGCAAAATTTCAAGTAGAAAGGAAGACTATGTTCGATGTATTCATTGGCCGCCAATCTTGTCACTTAAGAAAACTAGGACTTGATTATGGATACATAACCACATTATTTTAACATGCTCTTGGAGGGATTAGAGATGTTTTGATAAAAGGAACGGGTCTAGGGTATATCGAGTTGAAACTATTGATTATATATAATACTATTGATTATATATATACATACATATACATATATATATATATATATATTGGGGTTGAGCTACTATGACATTCCTAAGATGCATGGTACTAAGCTCCCAAGTGCAGGTATACTCGCTAGGTCGCACTATCCAACTATCAGTATGAAATTGGTGTTTAGATTTCTATTGCATTTTTTCTTTCTTTCATTTTCCTTTCGCAATGAAGGTCTTACCCTGCATGTGCGAGTGGGAGACGTTGAACACGTGTGACGCCCATGATTAATAACTGCCAATGTGCAGTTATCCATGAAGCCCCATTATCCACGAAGCCTATGAAATTGGCAGTTATAGATATGGACGATGTTCTCCGATGGAAAAACTGCTCCTTCGTGTGTATAAATATACGAAAGGATAAGGGCTGGACACGATAGAGAAAGAAATCAAGGGAGTATCAGAGTCTAACGCCAGAAGGAAGCATTCAAATTCTTTCTTCGTAGAATCATCAAGGTAAGTAAATCCGATCCATACATTTATTCATATATGATTTATCATTGTATATAGATACATATACATATATGCATATGTACATATAGATACACATTCATATATGCATATGTATATAGATACATATACGTATATGTACATGCATACATAGATGTATATGTATATACATACATATATGTACATGTACATACATACATAGATAGATATACACACATATACATATATACATACATATATACACACACACGCGCATATACGTACGTATATATATGTATATATGTATATATATATATATACATATATATATACATACATTGTGTGTGTGTTCTATGTAATCATTAACCCATATTATTGTATCGTCACTGGCTGAAAATTACTATTTGTGATCATCTTTT
Source organism: Calamus simplicifolius (assembly GCA_900491605.1). Taxonomy (NCBI): domain Eukaryota; kingdom Viridiplantae; phylum Streptophyta; class Magnoliopsida; order Arecales; family Arecaceae; genus Calamus; species Calamus simplicifolius. The sequence continues at coordinate 121,276 of UESW01002042.1, read as the reverse complement.
CATGGCCACAATATTTTGCTTTGCTGTTTAATTGTTTAACATCATTATGATTGTAGCTTTAAGCACATTATTCCACTCATTGTCATGCTCTTCCACATGTATGCATCCAGCAATCATGGCCTGTATTATGCGCATCCTATAATTTCTACTGATAGAGAAGGTATGCTTGAAACAGTCGCGTTTTTTCTAGTCCTAGTTGAAATACAGTCCATGGTCATAAACTAACTTATTGATATGATAAATGTGTTATACATCAAAGGTTTCAAATATTGGTACTGGACCTCTTACCAATTTTTGGCCAAAATAGGATGGCATTGGGTACCAACACATTGTACAAAACTGCTTTCTATATTGATACACCATGTACCAAACATGCTAGAATGGTATGATACCATTCTTACCATCCCATTCATAGGTATTTGAAACCTCGTGATACCTAATATCGACCGTAACTTGGGTTTGTCCAATGCGAGGCCCTACTTCAAGAAGCTTTGAAGGTGAACTAACCAACTAAAAGCTTGGGCTAAATGAGGAAATTGTGTGTTGATATGCCCCTTCACATTTTTCAGTCTGCCTATTGTGGTCTTGGCTTTATATATTAACATACATATGTAGGTAAGGACCGTCAGTTGAACACTCTTTTTACCTAGCCTGTCTAATAAAACAACTATACTATTTTTATTCTTTCTTATTTGACAAGTTTAATAGTATATCATAGTGTCACCAGTGGCTGATTTTTTTTTCTGAAAAAAAATACATGGAATCATTTCATTGCATATGTATAGATGACTGAAAAATACTATGATTATCAATAAGCAGGCCTGTGATATGTAGAAATGAATTAGAATTACCCAAAATTTTGTCATAAATTGACACAAATTTCACCAAGGTGCTTACAGAACTCATCGGTTATTCAACATTGTTGTCTACATTGATGACATATATGTGGAGTGTTGATGCGTGTCGTATGCAACGATTAAAACACCTTAATTCCACTAATCTTAGATAGAGTAGTGAGAGTAAGGGGTCGAATCCACATAGACTTTGAGTAGTTGTCTTGAATTAAATTTACGCAATTAAAAATTTAAATAAGCAGACGATTGGTTATGAAAATAATTAAGATATGATCTATCTTAATTAGAGTATGGCCCATACCCGTAGATTACGGCCCATCCCTTTTAAAGAATAGATCAGTAAAAATTATTTTCACTTGAAGAACATTCAATAAAAAGTAAACATAAATAAATACTTTATTTCATAGCATTCAAAAGAGAACATAAAAAAAAAAATATAATTAGTTATACTTTTATGGATTTGCTATCCGCTTTCTGCTTGGCATGGATGGCTGATGGATGAAGAACGGATGGAAAGATTTAGGTTATGGAGTGAAGGAAAAGTGGGGTGGAACAAAGAGAAGGATGAGGGGTGAAAGGATTATTGGATAATTCCTCAAGCGGTTTTGATGGTGTTCTTTTATAAGCAAGGAAGACGCGTCGATTCCGTGTGTAATTCGTGTTAACTGCTCTCCTACTCTTTGCAGATCAGATTTATTCCTTTCAAAGTTCAAACTGTAACCTTAAAAATATCGCACGATTTTCTTTTATCCGCTACTGCTTTAAATTTCGTGCAATTTCTGGGTTAAATCTTAAAAAATCCATTTTGAGCTCGTTTCAAGTCCGATTTGAGTGCCGTTTGTACCATTGGACTCCTAAAATCGATCTCTTCGAGTTGACAGGATCTTTTTCTGAAAATATTACATAAACGTATCAAATTTAAAAGAATAACAATAATTTAGTTTATAAATTAATACTTTTATGGCTAGTATTTATGTACTTATCAAGTGCCTTTACATGTATTATTTTATGCTATAATGGTATTTTATTTACTTATTGATCCCTCTTTATGTGTCCACACCAATGGCATGCATGTTCAGTTCAATCACAAGTATTATTTATTGCTTCATTTTTTTACCATTTTTGTCATTTTGGATTTTATCTTCAATGAATTTTGTAGATTTACGTGGCAATATATGACTGGGACATAATATGGAAAAGCACGGTTCTTGGGTCTGTGACAGTTCCAGTTGAAAGTGAAGCCAAACTGGAGCCATCTGGTACACATTAGATAGCACGTCAGGACAGGTAGACAAATGATAATAGACTATATCATATACTAGGAGCTTTCCTCAGTATGGTGTGAATTGAAAAGTACTTTTTCCAGGTATGTCTTCATATTAAAACGGCAAAGCTTCCTGCAAGTACCTCCAGGTAATTTTTTGTTTTGGTTTTGTCCTGCTGGTTGTTTCCCTTTTGCTAGCTTTCATTTCATTTTCTATGCAGTATGGAAGTATTTCACCTGAATTTGAGTCAATAAATTCTTTTTCTCATGTAAGCTGCTTAGGTCTGGAAGCCTTATTATGTTATCTATAGATGGATAATTATTCTTATGGTGCTTTTGGGCTGAAGAGGGAAACAACAATTTCACAGAGAGAACTCTAGATTTTATTACTTTGTTTTTTAAAAAAATATAAATTTCATTCTTTTTGTACATCTAGGGGTTTCTGTGAGTGTTTGTGTGTGGAGGCTCGTGGGCTGGGGATTTTTTCTTGGCTGGTGGTTTGGGCAACTGGAGTGCGCTATGGTTTCATTACCATATTTATTGTGTTATGGTGGTTGCACATGCTTTACTTACGAAGTCCATAGATGTTGATGACTAATTTCTGTCAATACGTACAGGCTCTTCTCTGTTCTATATATTTGATCTATCTTATGAAGTCTATCTTTGTTCTCTATCTGCTTGCATCTCATATCACTCCTGTATTTCTTCAATATTCTTGAACATTTTCTCGATGCTTGTGATTCATTGTTGTATTGAGTGTTGGGTTGGCATAGTTCCATATACTATAGCACAACTTTGAATGATAATGACAAGGTTTTGGCTGAGCCTTGTACTATTTTTCTGAGTTACAGATGATGTAAATTGATTATGACAGGTCTGCGAATGTAGCTTGCTCTGTTCATGGACTAAGGTACACTGAAGTTATGCCCACTGACAGGACTACAAGTAATTGCAGCCACATGGTTTCTAAAAGACTGAAAGCTTACACCCTAAGAATGTGAACATTTCTTTTGTTGAAGGTTGAATGAAATGATTATATATATGGCAAAGTATGCTGAGACAATGTTCATTGAGCCAAAAGTTATCACTGCCAAGTAATTCTGCATGTATTGTGATATATACCGGATATTGTAGCATCAAGGTTTAAAGTGATGGTCAAATGTCGTATCTATGATTTGTATTTAGTAGGTTTGGACATGGTCTGGGTTTTCATACCACTGTATTTCCTTGTGTCATTTCATAATCCATCCAATACGTGCAAGGTTGATATGTATTATGTAGTATTCTGCATTTTAAGATCCTAGAATTCCATGAATAACATCATTTTTTCAACTTTATAGATAGCAGATGCAGTATGTGGACAGTTGGCACATTGCATAGTGCCTAAACAGAATGGGATGAGGAGAAAGAGGTGGCTGAGGTGGAGGCAAGGGGGAGGAGAAGTTGGAGGTGAAAGGTGAGATTGAAGGAAGACGGAGGAGGGTAAGGATGACCAGAGAGTATTGTTTCCACCTAGTTTCTTTTTTTTTTTATTTGGGGGGGGGGGGGGGGGGTGTGGGTGGGGTGGGCAGAGTAAGACCGGAGAAGGTAGGATACTAAGATTTATGGTCCTTGGATGTATGTTGATATGTTGAAGAGGCCATGTATTGAGATTTATGAGGTTTTGACGGAAAACAAATGTTGGGTTAGATCAGAAGGAAAGAAAACTTGATTGGTCAGAAGGATGGGCTGAGAAAGAAAAATTTTGAAGATAAGAGTATAATTCATAAAATAGGAACAAAATAAATGAATTATAGGACTAATGACACCTAATGCCTTCACACTTTCGTGAATCCAGGCCTCACACATTGGGTTTTGAAAGCCTCATGCCTAATCGGGGGAATCAGACCCCAGAGAACCGGGAAACTTTTATTGCATTTCTTTTATTCATCAAAAACCGCCATTCTTGATTTGAACTCACACCGTTCTCCAGGTTTGGTATCCTCTTTAGACCATCTAGCATGGAAAAATCCATCAAATATAAAAGTCGAGAAAAGATTGAAGAAAGATGAGCAAAGGAAGAAAGACATCTGTGCAAATGGTATCAGATCTCGTATCTCTCCATTATCTTGCATGTTGTTAAATATAGCATCCTTATGCACATCATCTTCCATAAATGGTAAGATCCTTGGTTTGTAATCGTCCTTGGCTGGAGAACCATTGATATTTGATGGAATCCTTAATTACAGATTCGTCCATATTTAATAGTACCTCTGATCGAATATCTTTTTCCATAAGTCAACCTATTTTTCCTTCTCTTCCTTCTCGATGGATTGCTCTTTCTTTTGCTTCTTAAGAATCAATTTCAATTGCTTTGTGTCAACTTATCAAATTTGCAAAAAAACCTCTTACTAGTAAAACCATTACAATATGATCTTTCAGTGATCAAAAATAATAAAGACTCAAAAGACTAATTAGGATCTGGTCATGACCAGTTCACTAGTTATGAATACATAGTGTCATCATTGGTTTTGTGTCAGCACATACAACTCTTTTTTTATTCTCTTTTGTTTCATAGAGGTGAGGCCTCTGGGGCATTAAATGGCGTGTTTTCATCTACAAATTTGAATAACATGTTAAGATAGATGATGACTATATATAAAGAAAGGTAGATCCAGAATTACTGAAATCTACCTGCTGTTTTTTCTAATGCTGTTTGGATCACATTGCTAGGACTGAGATTCTCATGTCTTTAATTTTATTTTTCTTTTTTTTAAGTAATATATGATATAAAACTTTCACCTTGTATCTTAATAAAAACAAAGGCAGAGAATGTCTGTTTTCTTAATTTTTTTTGAAAAAATATTGATATATAGGGCTTTAAATGGCTTTGCTGGTGCTGATGCTCGAAGAAGGATTTCTTTGGACAAACAAGGCCCAACAGAGGTTCATCAAAAACCTGGGCCATTACAGACTATATTTACTCTTCCTCCAGATGAGGTAAGTTCCCCTGTATAATGAAAACTGAACCCACTTATTTGAATGCAATCCATGCATATAGTTGCATTGAAAGATTGCAGCCCATCATAACTGGTGGACTAATTACGGTTGTATTGTTTCAGGTTGCTGATCATAGTTATTCTTGTGCACTTGAGAGGTCCTTTCTATACCATGGGCGCATGTATGTCTCTGCATGGCACATTTGCTTCCATTCTAATGTATTTTCTAAGCAAATAAAGGTAAGCTTCTTCTACCTATATGTAAGGTTTACTACTTGTTTAAACTCACCTTTTCTCGCAATGATCTTGCAAAACTAACAATATCTATATGACTATGTAATGAATCATGTTGAATCAACTTGATCAGATTTGGTTTAGCTTATTGATTAGTTTAGTCTGGATTTTTTTTTGGTGAGAACTGCTTTGTGGTGATATCATGTGTATTTGGTGGGATGTAGCTTTGGTTATGGATTTGGTGGGTTACACAATTTCATCTCCTGAATTATATGGAACACATTTCTAGTGCAAAATTAAATTTCTCATAATTGTGCAATAAACCAACTTTGAGAAAGTTCCTCTATTTTTACATTTTATTTGTTTTGTTTAAATTTGAAGTTGTATTAAATTTCTTATTGTTTATTATCATCTTTGAAGCGCATTATGAAATTCACTTGAAATAGTTGAATTCTTTAGTGTGAATAGTCTAATCCTGTGTTATATTTACTTACTATTTTTAGCTCCAATCGATTATGGTGGTTTGGACATATACAACGTAGACTTTTAAATGCTCCAGTTAGAAAGAGTGATCTTTTAACAATCTATGGTAAATATAAAGGTAGATGTTGGCCCAGATGGCAACCCAAGAGGGGGGGGTGAATTGGGTTCTTAAAAATTTAAGACTTTTTAGACTTTAATTGATTAGTTAGCAAGATGTGCAAGTGAGTGAAATTAACTAACAAGCAATACACAAGCAATTAATATAGAGATATAGAGAGAGAAAAATTTATCACGGCAAACACAAGATAATTTTATAGTGGTTCGGTGTAACCAACACCTACGTCCACTCCCAAGATTCACTTGGGTCCACACTATAATCTCTCTAGATTACAGCCGAGTTGTTTTCCAAGCTCACAACTCAAACTTGTTGTTTTACCGGGTGCACAACGAACCCAGCTGGTTTTAACTCGGGCTTACCAGCACAAAACCCTACACGTTGTTTTTCTCGGGCTCACAACTAACCCAACACAAGCACTCCGGCTTGTAACGAGGTATACCAACCTCCACTGATTCAATCCACTGATTGAATCAGCAAACAAATAGAATAGAAGTGTTTGAACAATAATGCGCTCCCCTTGAGCAAATATACAAATGAAGTACAAAATATTAAAAGGTTAGAAAAGCCTGTATGTATTACAGATGGCAGAGCCTTGGGCTTTCTTCCTTCTTCTCTTAACTCCTCTTGAAACGTTGAATCACGCCTCAGCAAGATTCTTGACCGTTGAAGACTTTGGAGTTGAGTTGAAGCTTTTTCCTCTTTTGAAAATCCTCCGATTTGACCTTTAAAATGCTTGTGGATTTTCTTTTGGCTCTTGTGGATTGATGAGAAGGAGTAGACGAAGCTTCCACTTGGATTTCACTCCTTTTGAATCTCTCTCCTTTGAGCTAAATGATTTTCACGATATGCTCTGTTTTTCCCTCTTTTCAAAAGATATTCTTTTCTCTCTTTTTGATTTTCTCTGGTATGTTTTGATTTGAAAAGAGCTCCTCTATTTATAGAATCTGCAAAAATGTATCCGTTAGAGACAAGGAAAAATAGCCGTTATTCAAAAATCTTACCGTTGGGGCTGATGTGTCATCGTTAAGAATCGCGCCCAGATTTGCTGGAGTCGGCTCATGCTTTTCCCGAGTCGGCTCGAGCTCTTCTTACCAAAAATAGAAATGTTTAAAAAGGTTAGGGGTCGACTCGCTAAAAGTGAAGTGTCGACTCCTGAAAGTCGGGAGTCGACTCGAGAAAGACTTGGGGTCGACTCGCGAAGTGCTCAGAAAAACACTCTTCTGGTGTCTGAGCGGAGTCGACTCGCACAGTCCAGGAGTCGGCTCGACAGAATCAGGGGTCGACTCGACAATTTCATGGGTCGACTCGACACAGATGCACATTTCTGTACACTGAGCGGAGTCGACTCTGAAACTCAGGAGTCGGCTCCGGAACGTATCAAAAATCAGAAACTTTTCTGATTGACATTAAAATCGTTCCAGATTCATTTTAAGTCAATGTTTTGTCATGGAATCAATAAAATTAACATTTAGAATTGATTCATGAACTAATCCAAAAACTTGTTGATTAAAACATGAATTATAACATTTCTTTTTGAAAGTTTGAATATTAAGCTTAAAGTCACTTTCAAAATTGTTTAAAGTTAAACTTGAGCATTCATATTGATTGTTCAAAATAAATTTGTTGCTCATTTGCATACACTCATTACATCCTTTAATAAACTCAATGGCTTTTAGTAATCATCAAAATCAAAAGGATTGGATCATATAATTTTTCTATAATCTTTCAACAATCTCCCCCTTTTTGATGATGACAAAAATATTGAGTTTGTTCATGATTGATTAGTGAATTGATTTTGTTTTCATAGTTAGGCTTAGGCTCCCCCTTAATGAGGTAGCTCCCCCTATGAAACTTAATTAATTATCTCATTTTATCACAATCATAGACAATCATAGAACTATAAAATTCTCCCCCTTTTTTGTTATCAACAAAAAGATAGAGAATTATAAACATTCATTCAAATTTCATTGACATAAGGAAATAGAGAATTCATTTCATTTAAAAGTCTAATACATCGAATGTTCAGTACATTGATTTCATAAAGAAAGCATAAAAACTTTAGTACAAAACATGGATTGAAACTCTAGTAACTCAAAAATGAGTTCTTACAATTCTAGTTAGGTGATCAACTATATTTTTCATTCCTTCAGATTGAATTTTAACATAATCCTTGAGTTTTTCATCAACAAAAGTGCACGCACTCTGAATTTTGTCTTGAAGCTCTGCGTTGCTCTTTGCATATGTCTCTCCATCTCCACATATATCCTTAAGTTCTTCAAAAATATTCTTGAGATCACTACTTAAGGATGCCGATGAAGAGCCGATAGTAGATTCAATCTTTGAAATACGATCATCAAGAGAATAAAGTGTCTCTCTCAAATGCATAAATTTATTCTCAAATTCAGTTTTAAGCTTATCAGATTGATCTTCAAGTAAGGCTTTGATTTGCAAAATTTGTTGATCTGAAAAACTAGCAGAAGATGAAGTCTGAACTAAAGTTGGAGCTGGGGCTGGAGCAGAGGCAGAAACCAAGGGGCTCGGAGGTGCAGGCGAAGGATGTCTAACAGATGGTCCTGCAGCCTCAGTATCTGTGGCTCTATCTTCTGTCACTCCTTTCCTTTCCCATCTACCATTCTTTTTGACAAACCCCATCCTATGAATTGTTGCTAGACTATAAAAATCAGTGTGTCTTAAATTCTTCATAGGTTCATTATCAGAAATCACCACACCCTGGCTTCGAAAAATCATAGTAAGGATCATCCCATAAGGCAGACTTGATTTTCTTTTCCCTCCACAATCTGCTATGTACCACAGAATCATGCTGGGAAGATTGATAGGCTTGCCTGTCACAATGGCGTCCATTACAAAAACATCTCGCTCCGAGACGTAGTCAAATCTACCAGTTTTAGGAAATAGAATCCTACTGCAGATATTGTGTAGCAATCTCAACTCCAAAGATAGCTGATTAGCGAATACCTCTTCAAATCCAACCACTTCCCGGTTTAATAATCTGGATAAAGCTGGGGCGCGGTCATCAGAAGAAAATGTGGAGGTGCCAGACAAAGGTAAATTCAACAATCTAGACAAAATCTCTGCGGTAACAGATAATCTGACTCCTCTCACATTGCTAATAAGCCCATGGTCTCCTCTAGACAAATTCTTGTAAAATTCTTTAACTAAAGAGGGATAAGTTGGGCACTCAAGAGAACAAACTTTCTCCCAACCCATCTCGATTAACTGTCTCCCAACAAGAAAACCCTCATTCTCAAACAATTCAAAATCCACCTTCCTACCAGTAGTAATGATCCTATCCGCTAGACGATCTACCTGGGAGGACGTGGCAGCAGGAGCAGCAGTTGGGGTAGAAGCAGATGAGGTGGAGTCAGTGCTTGGAGAAGGTTCTCGCACGGGACGCTTCACCGGCTTCTTCACCGAGCGTTTCCGTTTGATTCCACCCGCCACAGCGCTAGATCCCTAGTTTTAGGTGCCATGTGATGATTGGAGGTGCTAATCAGGGATTATTGAGAGTTTGGAAGGTTTGGAGAGAGCGTGGAGAGAGTATTTGACGAATGGGGTCGAAAGAAATGAGCGACGAGTCGACTCTGCCCTAGATAAATTAACTTGGGACCACCTCGAGTCGGCTCGCGCAAACCCGGGTGTCGACTCGGCTCAGACACAGAAAGGCCGTCCCGACTTGGAGTCGACTCGCGCCTAAGAGGGGTCGACCCGAGAGTTTCAGTTGAAACCGGGAGTCGACTCCGATACGCATCGAGTCGGCTCCGAGACCATTTCAGACTAAAATCATGAAATTTCTGAAATGTGTCCGGAAAATGATCATAAAAATTGATAAATAATCATTGGATATGAGTGAATCAATTAGATATGAATCCTAGATGAGATTTCCTTAAGGATTGAGGATTTGAAAGAATCTTAGATAAAATTTCCTTAGGGGTTTCAAATTCATTCTAAAGGATCACAAATACCTAACTCTCCTCTTAGATAACAGAATCTCTCTTCATTTAAAGGTTTAGTGAATATGTCAGCTAATTGTTCTTCAGTGTTAACATAGTCAAGACATATTTCATTATTTGCTACATGTTCTCTTATAAAATGATATCTGATTTCTATGTGTTTAGTTCTTGAATGTTGAATTGGATTCTTAGTTAAATTAATTGCGCTAGTGTTATCACATCTTATGGGTGTTTTATCAAGCGTGATACCATAGTCTTCTAGTTGTCGCTTAATCCATAGGATTTGCGCACAGCAACTTCCAGCTGCTACATATTCAGCTTCAGTAGTTGATAATGCAACTGAATTTTGCTTTTTGCTAAACCATGTGATTAAGTTACTTCCTAAGAAATGGCATGCACCACTTGTGCTTTTTCTATCTAATTTACATCCAGCATAATCAGAATCTGAATATGCAATTAGATTTAATGTGGAGTCTCTAGAATACCATAAACCTACATTTTTTGTTCCACTTACATATCTTAGTATTCTTTTAACAGCTATTAAATGTGATTCTTTAGGTTCAGATTGAAATCTAGCACATAAACATACTGAAAACATAATGTCTGGTCTACTTGCTGTTAAATAAAGAAGGGATCCGATTATACCTCGATAATACTTTTGGTCAACCTTTTTACCTTCTTCATCTTTGTCCAGCTTGCATGAAGGACTCATTGGAGTTCCGAGGGGTTTCATTGATTCCATACCAAACTTTTTGAGTAGTTCTCTTGTGTATTTGGTTTGGTTGATAAAGATTCCCTCTTTGCTTTGTTTGATCTGGAGTCCAAGGAAGAAGTTGAGTTCTCCCATCATGCTCATCTCGAATTCTCCCTGCATCAACTTTGCAAATTCTTGACAAAGAGAATCGTTAGTAGCACCAAAAATAATGTCATCTACGTATATTTGTACTACAAGTAAATCTTTACCTTTTCTTTTCAAAAACAAAGTTTTATCAACATTTCCTCTTGTAAAATCATTTTCTATTAAGAATTTACTTAACCTATCATACCAAGCTCTAGGTGCTTGTTTCAAACCATATAAAGCTTTGTGCAATTTAAAAACGTGATTTGAAAATTCGTGATCTTCAAAACCTGGTGGTTGTTCTACATAAACTTCTTCATTTATAAATCCATTTAAAAATGCGCTTTTTACATCCATTTGAAATAAGTTAAAGTTCATATGACATGCAAATGCAAGTAATAA
>UESW01002042.1:0-107634 GCA_900491605.1 Calamus simplicifolius | reverse complement strand
GAAGGAAAGAAGAAGAAAAAGAAAAAGAAAGGAATGAAAGGAAGGGAGGGAGAAGAACAAGAAGGAAGAAAGAAAAGAAAGAATAAGAAAAATGAGAGAAAGGAGGAGAGAGTAAAGAAAGAAGAAAAGAAGGAAGAAAGGAAAGAAGAAGAAAAAAAAAAGAAAGGATGGATGAAGAAAAAGAAAGAAAGCAGGGAAAGAAGGAAGAAAGGAAAGAAGAAGAAAAAAATAGAGAAAGAAAGAAAAGAGAGGGCCGAGGGTATCTATAGAGAGATTTTCAACTTGGATGGGGCAAGATAGTGTGGCCTCTTGTTTTGTGGAGAAACTAAAATACTCCCATTCCATAGGATTTAAAACCTTGATCACAGCCTAACATCATGTAGCCATATTACCCATTCAAATTTACTAATACCATTGAATGAGGACTTGTTGCATTTTGTTGTTGTGCTAGTTAAGGGTCATGCAATATTTATAACATGTTATACCTTGTCTATGGTTGAAATTATATCTGAGCATTCATCAAGTTTGGTCATGTTTGGACCTGGCTTAAAGTCCATATCAAAGGCCAAAATGCTATCCTGAACTTAGCCTTGATCATCGTGGGGCCTACATTTTCCATCCGAGCCCAATCTTGTTGATAAATCCCTAACTGAGACTGGATTGGCCAACCCAAATCAATCTAGGGTGAGTCCAATGGCCACAATGGAGAGCCCTAAGAAGGGAGAGGAAGGGACGTTTGATGGGTGGAGTCGGAGATGGGAGGGAGAGGAGGATAGAGAGAGAGAGAGAGATGGCATACCTAGAGGAGGGGGAGTAGCATTGGTCTTCATTGAATCAAGAAGGGGAGAAAGAGTGGCAGGGGCTCAATACGATCTGCAATGCTCCAAATCGGTGAGGGAAGTGAGAGTGAGGGAGGAATAGCAGGGATGAGGTGGACTGGAGTGGAAGGAGGTGAGGCGAATAGGAATGGGATGGATAATGGAAGGGAAAGGTGGCTTTTATTATGTAGTTCTGTATTTAAAACTAAAATATTTATATATTTTAGGGGGCAAGTCTTGGCGTAATGTAAGGTTGCTTTGTTATAATCTAAACATCACTAGTTTGTAACATAGAAATAGCCTTTTCCCACATGGAGGCATAGTTGCATGCATATGTCTCTCCTCAAGCATCACAGTAGTAAGAACCTTGTGCATCGGAATGCCATTTTTTGTTAATATTATAATATAAATGATATATTATTTTGCATTATAAAATTTTGGGCCAAGCCAGGTCTATGTAATTTTGAGTTAGCCTAGCCTAAGCATGGTCTAATCAGTTGAAACTCCTACTCAAACCTACCAAATCCAAGGACAAACCGAGCCTGAAATATCTAATCTAGTTGGAACTTGGAACACACCATGAAAATTTACTAGATTGTTAATGAAGTCTTAACCAGCATATTTTAATATTTTTCTTTGGTTGAGTTGTTTTTAACAAGACTAATTGTAACAGTTTCATATTTATATTGTTTATAATCGATTGATTTAAATGCAGCATTATAAATTATCCTAGTATTTGTACTTATTTCTACTTGCCTTTTGCACTTAATAATTTTAAATTATTTATGATAGAAACTAACATCATACAACTGTTTCTTGCACACGAAAACTGTGATAATCTTAAAATTCATGATACAAACTATAGCATGACATATAACTGTGGAAATATATTAATTAAATCATGTACATCTATAAATCATTGGCCATATGAACAGGTAATACACCATGGCATATGAATTTCTGAAAATGAATATTCCACATCTTAAGGTGCACAACCCACATTGGATTTCATGAAAATGCCCATTGGATATTAGGTTTCAAAACGTCACATCGGAGTTGTGATACTACTACTGTTACTACTGTGGAAAGCTTGCATATCAATTCTACTGGCAGGCTTGGAGATTCATGTTTGTGGCATAATCCCAGAAGGGTTGTGCAGTCAGAAACAATCATACTCTAATCATTGTGGCTTATTTTGGACTTGACTCTGCATACAATTAAAACTATTGCATTGATTGCATGCTTTTATTTATGCATAGAAGTATCTCTTTTCTTTTAGAAAGTCACATTTGGAAATTTTAATTCTTTTTTCAGTGAATGCATGGTTTGAAAATTCATTTATTCCTGCATGATTGCACATGCATCAGTTTCCGCAGGCAAGAGTCTGTAGTGGTGCAAATATTTGCTCCAACTTGACACATACATTGCAATGATTGATCAATTTTGTGATCTGAACAGAAGAAATGAGATAATGTATTGCATATTTTGGTCCTTCTCATCATGCTCATTTACTAATTAATCTGTATTTGAATTTGCAAGTATGCAGTTTTTTCCTAAATGCTTTTATGAAAATATCTGCTGAAACATCTAGTAGTTTTTCCTGCTTTGGACAAATTCTTCTGCAAACCAGTTTGAGATGTTAACTGCACTGTGTGTTCTCCTATTCTGCTTTTCAGGAAGTGTTAGGTACAAATTTGCATCTTTTTGGAACAGAAATCATACACTGAGAATTTTGCAACGTGCAGCAAAGAACTTCCGTGCAATGTTAGAAGCTGAAAAGCAGGTGTTCTTAGAAATTGGTCTAGCATTATGTCTTTCCGTTAATATTAGACCACTATTTTGTATCCCAAGTATCAGAGCTTTAAATTACTGTCAATATGTTTATTATAGTTTATACACAGATGTTTCATAAATTTTTGTCATGGATTAGATTATTTTTTATTTGATATTACTATATTATTGTCATGGCATGGAAAACTGGTAGAAATATTGTCAGCATTTGAATTTTTTTAGTGGAATATGAATATTAATTTTAAAGAGCCTTGAAGTTACTCCATTCAGTATATAAATTTCCATTTCAGTATTTTATTAAAACTAAAACTGCCATTATTTTTTCTAATTCAATGTATAAATTTCTATTCAGTATTATTCAAGAAACTTATTTTCAATTTTTTCTGTTGATGTTAAATTTCATTGGTGCTGTATGATTTGTACGGATCTAAAAGAATGAGGATATATATATATATTGAGTTTCCAACAGAGATTGCTTCTTTTTCTAATCCAAGATTGGCTTTAATTTTCTGTTTCTAGATCTGGTCTTTATTTCTTACCCTGATTGCGAGCATGTTCTAGAATTCCGATGCATTATTGCAAACCCTTTTCCTCCCTAATTTTGCCTCCATTCTTCCCAAATCGATACACTGGTAGTGTAATCAAGAATGGTATTTATGCATAATTAGCTTTTAACCCACATTCTGTTAAGCTTTGATATCTTGAAATGAAATAAGCCGGTGTGGCAATCTTTCCTACAGCCTAGTTATGTTGATTGGGTTAGCTATATCCAAGTCACGGTGTTTCTGTGCTGTGATTTCCTGCGTCAGTTTTATATCTGTCAGATTCTCTAATATATACAGTAAGCTGTTTGTTTTTCATAGGGCACCTGCACAATTGGTTTAGGTTTTGGGGCCTAGAGCTATAAATATGTTTTCTAACTTTTGGTTTGTTTTTTGTCATTTGAGATTCTTCACATACAGTATACTGGAAGAGAAAAATCATAACACTTTGCATTTATTTGGAAATGTAGGAGTGGGCACAGTCAGCATTGCGTGCACACAGTAGCTCTATCAGAGGTAGTCGAAAGCAGATTAAAATTCTAGAAGATAATGTAGTCGAGACAGGGAAGTTCCAAGCTTTTATTAAAGAAGAAGTTCTAGTCAGCATATTCAGTGTACACATCCGACTCATCATCCACAATAGATAGGTGATTTCAGTACTTTATTAATTTTCAACTAATTATTTCACCAATCTTATCCCAGGATGATTTCCCATGCACAGCCGAGCAGTTTTTTAATGTGCTATTGAGTGATGACTCCAAGTTTATTGAGGAATATCGGACTGCACGAAAGGATACAAATCTCAATGTAATGTGTCCACATGCAATGATTATCTCTCAGATTATGGTCGTTGAACTTCTGTTGTCTAAAATTCATTAGCTTTTGACTTCTTATTCTCATTGATAGATTGCTGTGATATAATTGGCTTTGAAATTTTTTCCTTGTGTTTTTTCCTTCCTTTTTTGTGGGCTGTGTACGGCAAGCTTCATACAATTGCTTCAATGAGCTTGCCATTCATTGACATGCCAGTTGGTGATAACTTTTGGTTAGATAAAAGGCATGGGTTCTTTATATTTTGAGCATAAGTGATGTTTTATCATGTGGTGTTATTGTGAGAAAGGTGTCATGATCACTTTCCCTCATTCTGGGTGCCCTGTGGGTAAATACTTTATATACAATTATATGACTCCAACATGGAATTCCCCACACAAGGGGGGCTTTCTGCCAACCAACTTGCATGGTACATCTTATCATCTTCCAAATGCCTGTTTATTGCATGTTCTAGCAATTTTATGACTAGTTGCCTGATTGTTTATTTCTTGTTCATCTACCAATTATTATAGTGATGCATATCGTACAATACTGCAAGTGTTGTCCAAAGATGAGTAATGGAAGTGATTGCTTAAATAGAGTAGCTTAGATGTTACCATAATATTAGTTTACTCCTAGTTCTTTACAGTCATTGTAATATTTGTGTCGTTTACAGTTGGGCCAGTGGCATGCTGCTGATGAATATGAAGGTCAAGTCAGAGAAATAACCTTCAGATCGTTATGTCATAGTCCTATGTGTCCTCCAGACACAGCCATGACGGAGTGGCAGCATGCAGTTCTTTCAGCTGATAAAACAATCTTGGTGTGATTTATTAACCTAATACTATATGTCGAAGATGTTTTCCATTTTACTATCTTGACTGGCAGAAACTCTTTGTTACTTTTTTCTCCCAGAATCTCCTCTAATGCATATTTTTCATTTAATTCACAATATTTTCATGTATCAGGTGTTTGAGACAGTGCAACAGGCACATGATGTTCCATTTGGTTCCTGCTTTGAGGTATGAAACAAAGTTTGACTGTTTTATTCTTCTTCAAATGGTATGATTGTATGGATTTTGACCACTCTTTTGTTCAATTCACTTGCTTTTATACTGAGCTGTAACTTCCATTATGAGTGCATCATGGAAATGGTTTGAAGACTTGTCGCCTTCTGTTTTATTGAGTGGTATCATCTAAAGTTCATTTATACTTATGTGAAACAAGGTGGATGAGAATTTTTTTTTGGGAGAATGCTGTTATTAAATTCAACCATTTCAGGTACACTGCAGATGGACATCAAAAACAAATTCTGAATCTTCTTGTACGCTTGATATAAGAGTTGGTGAGTTATTTATTCGATCTTTTACATCTGTTTTCTAGTTGCCTCTGTATTCTTCCAGTTTTAGGTGTTTATTTTACTTTATTTATATGCTAGCATTATATGCTACTGATTCAAAGAATTAAAACAAATTTTGGATATTTTTCAGGTGCTCATTTTAAGAAATGGTGCCTTATGCAGTCTAAGATAAAGACTGGAGCTGTTGATGAGGTTTGCATTTCATTTTCATTTCTCCTGTCCACTTGGCTTCCTACATATTCTGTGCTAGTTTTATGGTCATTGCTTGATTTCAAGGAGTATTGTGGTATAAGTCTATCAGATATGTTGTGGAACAGTAGTAGATTTATCCTGTTCAACAAGGCAGACATGAACACCTGCTCATATGCATGGTCACTCAAGTTGCAGGAACCTTACCTTGGGTGTCCACGTTTACTTGTGAATTCACTTCCACTCTTGCTGCTACTTCCTGATTTTTTTCAAGTTCTCTTGAATTGTTCCAAGAGCTAGGTCTAAGATAACTCAGTATACTTTCACCTTTGCCTGAACTACCTTAGTATTTCTTTGTGTCAGCCCATCTTTGAAAAGAACAGTAGAAACAATTTTATAACAATATATCAGGATATTGCTTTATGCAAACACACGGGTGTTCTTCCAATCTTTTTATGACACAGTTCTTTTGTTTTTGTAACTAGCATTGATGGGTTGATCAACAAAGCAGTTTATTATCTTTATCTGTTTTGAGTGGATTAGTTAGTTACGAAGCTGTGCAGCCAATTGTGTTATATCCCATGTAAATCTAGTATTTGAGCAATACCAATGGGCTTTAAGCATGCTTTTTTTCATTGACACAATTATCCATACAACACTCACATATGAAATTGTAGCATCGCCCTCAAAACCCCATTTCCTTCTAAATAGTTCAGTCTACCAAAGGCTTCATATAAAGAAATCACAACAACTTATTCTTAAAGCTGTGGTTATTCAAATGATAGCCATCTCTTAGTTTTGTTTTATGTTTTTATGCAACTGAAGTCAGTTATGCTGGATACGATAAAAGCCAGCTGCCCCCAGCTCAGTTCTAACTTCTAAAGATCAAATCCATATCTCAAAGCACTTCTATTTGGATAACTGGCCCATCTTGACCTTGATAATTGGAAAAGACTTGTGCGGTACGCGACAAGGCCCATTGGGCCACTGCACACGAGCCGGCACGTGCAACGGCTAATCCACGCGGCCGGTGTATGCTTGCTTCACTGGAGGGCGGTGCAGCAAGACTTTTCCCTTAATAATTAGCTCATTTGGCTTCATTCGTTACGCTTTATCTCCTTGCTGTGGATGTACTGTCTCATATGGATTATGCCATCATTACCTCAACTTTGCTGCTAGGAGCACACCATTTTGAGCCAGGTTGCGCCTTATTCTATGACCCTGAAAAAGTGCATCCTAGTGCATAAGGCTAGTGCCAATGAAGGATTTAGGGATGGTTAGATATATGCAGTCTTACCTCACACAGAGAGGCATTTCTATGTTTCAAATTCATAACATTCAAGTAACAATGGGGCAACCTTACTATTGCATCAAGATGCTTACGTCTACCGTTCTGTGAGCCTACGTTCAAAAAATCATGGATGCATGTCAAAGGGATGGATATCATATGATGGATCAAGTCTCGGTTGTCATTCCTTCATTTTCAAATGGGGCATAGCATTTGTCAAGAATTTCTGTTTGTTTTTTATTATATGTGCACATTTTGTGCCCCTTCTCTTTAGTTGCACGTCTGACATCATGTCCTTAAACACACTCAGTCCCAATTATTGTATTAATTGTTTTTTCATTGTCATTTTATCTTGCCTATCTTTTCACCTTTATGTGCCAGAGGCTTCAGACTATAGGAATATTCTTGGTAGACTTTTTATGCTCTTAAGCTTGTAGTCACTTAGAAATAGCATAATCTTGATTAAAAAGTTTAATAGGAGGCTTCATCATATTACTGTGGAAATTAGCAAATGACAACAGCTCATCTGAGTTATACTGCTTTTGCAGCTAACATGTAACTCCTATTAACTGATATTATTCAAATTGCATGTGGTAAGTGCAAGGTGCAGGTTCTGATGTTTCTGAGTATAATTATATATGGGCTTTGTTGGATAAACTCTATTAGATTCATGTTCATAGGGTGTTATTATAGTTGGCGTAGGACATAACTTATGCTAATCGTCCTTTATTTAGGCTTAAGATTGAACATGTACAAAACTCATTTTATTATCGTTATTGTTGTTGGATAAAACCGTGGTTAATAAAAATAAACCTAATTACATCTAAATCAGAGTTTTACTTGCTGAGTTGTTGCATATTTAGTTTTCTTTGTTCTTTTTGCCTATAGTACAAGAAAGAAGTGGGTCAGATGTTAGAAGTGGCGCGCTCCTGCCTTCTCAAGGCCAAGACTTCGAACCTAGAGCCTGATCAGGCGTCCGGTGGTCCTCCTCTGCCCAAGCAAGTTGAGATCCACATCCGCCCGCCTGGCACCCTCCTTTGTCAGCCCATTTGGGGACTTGATGGAGTTCCATCTTGTGCCGCTGTGACCCTCTCTATGTTAGGTCAGTCGGCTTGCCCTGGTATTTATATTGTATTCTCACCTTGCCTCCGTACAGGAGAATTTTGTGGGGTGTGCATATAATCTGTATAACATTTTTCTCGTACATATCATTTAAGCAGGTTATTCAAAGCGATACAGAACTTGTCAAATGTAAAGTACTTCTCTTTCTTATATAGGATCTCTCTTTTTTTGGGTGAAACATGTGTGATCTCGTTTGAACTGCCTTCTCTCTGTTTCCTTCATTTATTTTTACGTTGAAAGCTTGCAGGATTGAAAAATTGATGTTGTAGTCATATTCCGTGTTAGGAGAGTTCTGATAGGATTTGCTAGTCACAAGCTCGATCCATTCCCAGCCATTGTTCTCTGGACAATGGCGATATCATTGTTCTTTGGACAATGATACGAAGGTTGGCGTCTCTCTGTCTTCTCTGGCCTTGGCCCTTGAGGCTGCAGGATTGTGGACGCACCATTATGCAAAGCCCACTCAAGCTGTGCCTCTGGTAGGAAAACAAAGTGGCACTATTAATTATGAAGTCTTTATACATCGTCTCTGGTGTAGCAAGTCCTACATGGACTGCATCGCCTCTTCTTAATGGTCTACGTGGATTCTACATGGCATAATGATGCGGGACGGGATAGCTCTGATACGATGTTACATTTTGATCGTAACGTCCATTAAAAGTACTTTTCAGACGAAATGTCTTTTTTCTTCGGCCTACTTTTACCCGCCATTTTTTCTTGGATTATATCTGGTGCAAGAAAAACTTTTTTCGATTCTAAAACATTCTTTTCCCTCATTCTAGCTTTCGGGTGTAAGAAATCAGTCCAAGGTTTGAGCAAGATCCTTTTCTCTCGTTCTGAGAGTCTGGTCTAAGGATTTCCTCCTGTTTAATTTTCGGTCGAAAGAAAATATTTCAGCTTCGAGGCTGGAATACTAGCTACTGAAGACTTCTTCATAAACTTCTTAGCAGCAGGAAGAAAAAGTCCTTGTTTCCACATCTTTTTATAGTTCCTTTATTGTATCAACTATTTTGGTCGTTAGAGGAAGTTAATGCATTAGGAAACTGTTTAATGCTCAGGTAACATCCTTAGATCAAAATAGTTATGACAATATGGGAATCATAACTTAGTTCTCTAACGAATGTCAATACCTTTAGTTTAGTATTTTTCTGCACAAATGTCATACTTTTTAACTAGGATGTTATACCTTATGAACTAGGGTATCGTCAGAGTGTTCGGCCTATATTCTTCGTTATACCCTGTTCCTATAACTCTAGTGTCGTCATTTTACAACTCGGGTGTCGTACGATATTTTTTAGAGTGTCGTAAGTTTCTGCATTCAGTTTTAGCTAAGGTGTTGTAATATGAGAGCTGGTATGTCATCAGTTCGTGGCTTAACAGTTACATCTAGGATATCGTTATATAAGAATTGGGGTGTCGAAGGTTTGTAACTGCAGTGTCGTAATGTTTTCTTCGGTATCGTGAGGCTAGGGTGTCGTAACAGTTTTTTTGAGATGTCGTAAGTTCTATAGTTATCATTTGAAGCTAGGGTACATCATTTGACAGCTCGGGTGTCGTAAGTTGTTTTCTGTGGTGTCGTCATGTTACAACATTCAGGTTTATTTCAGATGTCATAATATGAGAACTGGGTGTCGTAACAGTCTTTCTAGGGTGTCGTAAGTTCGTGGCTTAACAGTTACATCTAGGGTGTCATCATATAAGAACTGGGGTGTGGAATAAATTTTTTTGGGTGTCGTAAGTTCCATAGTTATCATCTTCGACATTTCGATACTCTATTTTATAGCTCCGGTGTCGTAAGTTATTTATGAGGTATCGTAAGTTCTTGCCTTAGCAGTTTCAGTTACGCTGTCATCATGTTACATAGCTTCGTTGTCAAAAGTTATTTTCTGGGGTGTCGTATGTTATTTTCTGGGGTATCATAATTCTCAGTGATATCTTTAACTATTAACGGGTGTCGTAGTTTTTATCTAGGGTATCGTCAATTATTTTCTGGGGTGTTGTGAGTTTTAGTTATGTCTTTAACAGTTAAAGGGTGTCGTAGTTTTAATCAGGGGTATCGTAAGTTGTTTTCTGGGGTATCGTTAGTTTCAGTCATGTTTTTAACTGCTAAAGGATGTCGTAGTTTTTATATGGGTGTTGTAAGTTGTTTCATGGGGTATCGTTAGTTTCGCCTGAACAGTTTCAGCTAGGGTGTCGTAATATGTGAACCTTAGGTAGTGTTTGATAGAAAAAATATTATTCATGGATAAGTGTACGGGATATAGTTTGTCCCCTAGCTATCCCTAAGGATATTCCTTGGCTATCCCATTGATCATATCAAATGCAAAAAGGTAAATCTATAGGATAACTTTTTTTTACTCTATTTGGAGGGATAACCACTATTCCTACATTTTTTAGGAAATAAATTGAGGGGATATCCCATGATTAACCATGGTTAACCATGAAGTATCCCTTTGGTTAACTTTATTCCCAGCTATCCCTTATAGTTATGGCTTTTGGAATAAGAGGGGATATCCCCTATTTCAAACACTACCTTAGTGCCGTTAGGCCCTGCCTCAATGTCTTATAAATGAGTGTCTTCATTTTACAACTACGGTGTTG
Source organism: Calamus simplicifolius (assembly GCA_900491605.1). Classification (NCBI taxonomy): domain Eukaryota; kingdom Viridiplantae; phylum Streptophyta; class Magnoliopsida; order Arecales; family Arecaceae; genus Calamus; species Calamus simplicifolius. Next base: position 97,113 of record UESW01002042.1, on the reverse strand, counting down.
TTATTTGTAAACTGGGGTGTCGTGACTTCTGCACTCGGGTGTCGTAAGTTCATGTCTTTGACTATTATTGATTGTAGATATAGTTTGCTGAGTCATCGGATGATGAAGCTCGTAGAGATAGCCTCTATGTCTGAAGATGCATTTAACTTAGTGATGGATGATCTAACACCAATATTCAAAATTGCCATGGATGCTAACTGCGCAGCTAAGGCAAGTACACAACTTGTAATTCAAGATCATGAGCAAATTAGGACGAAAGGTCGCCCAAGAGAGAACAGATTAAAGAGTGGAGTCGAGAAGAAGTCAAAAAGATCAAGAAAAAATATGGTCAAGGCATCCATTGACGCTCCTCCAATGCAAAATGAAACAAGAGCTGGTTCAAGCAACAAGCAGACTTGTATGCGGTCAATTAACACCGAAGAGGATATGGTAAGCATTATACCACCTTTCAAAATATTGATGGACGAGTTTGATGCTTATGTATTCAGTCAACTTACACAGAAGAATATATAAAAATTTTCGTCATCAATGATAAAGCATGGGTGTCGTAGCTTTGTAACTAGGGTGTCTTAGTCGTAAATCTGGAGTGTCGCAAGTCTCATCAACAGAGTTTGTTTTAAGCACTGGTGTCATTGCTTTATAGCTAGGGTGTCTAAGTATCTCTTTTTCAGCCAAATTAAGGATTAAAAAGTGCTCATCTCATCAGCCAAGTAGAGACTCTTGCTTTGCTATTTATGAATACGCTTGCATGGGCGACACTATATACGAATCGGGATCATAACATAGAGTTCGATTTAGGCTATTACGACACCCCGGTTCTCATCTAACGATACCCTAGCTTTAAAGCGACGATACTTGATCGAGGACTGTTAAGGCGGGGACTGACGACATCCCTGATTTAGGCTGTTATGACACCCCTGTTCTTATCTAACGATGCTCTAGCTTTAAAGCGATGACACCTGAAAGGCCACATCCTACGATGTCCCTGAATTTCTCTGTTACAACACCACAGTTCTCATGTAATGACACCCTAGCTTTAAAGCGATGATACCCGATCGAGGACTATTAAGGCGGAGACCGACGACATCCTCGATTTAGGCTATCTTATCTGACAATACCTTAGCTTTAAAGTGATGACATCCAAAAGGTCAAATCCTACTATATCCCCGAATTCCTCTGTTATGACACCATAGTTCTCATGCGACAACATCCTATCTTTAAAGCGACGACACCCGATCGGGGACTATTAAGGCGGGGACCGACGACATCCCTGATTTAGGCTGTTATGATACCCCAGTTCTTATCTGACGACATCCTAGCTTTAAAGCGACGACACCCGAAAGGCTAAATCCTATGACATCTCCGAGTTCCTTTGTTACGACACCACAGTTCTCACGCGATGACATCCTATCTTTAAAGCGACGACACCCGATCGGGGACTGTTAAGGCAGGGATCGATGACATCCCCGATTTAGGCTGTTACGATACCTCAGTTCTTATCTGAGGATACCCTAGCTTTAAAGCAATGACACCCGAAAGGCCACATCCTACGACATCCTCGGGTTCCTCTGTTACGACACCATAGTTCTCACGTGATGACATCTTATCTTTAAAGCGACGATACTTAATCGGGGACTATTAAGGCAGGGATCGATGACATCCCCATTTAGGCTGTTACGATACCCCAGTTCTTATTTGACGACACCTTAGCTTTAAAGCCACGACACCCGAAAGGCCAAATCCTATGACATCCCCGAGTTCCTCTAATACGACACTACAATTCTCACGTGACGACACCCGTAAGGCTTTACGACACCCCAGTTCTCAATTTATGATGCTTTAGTTTTCAAATTACGACTTTCCAGATGAAAACTTAAGAAACTCGAAAGTAAAAAAGGCAGAACTATAACGATAAAATTTCTGACATCCATATAAAGCACCATGACATCCATATAAAAATTCTACAATTGCATTAATTCTGAAATAGTATCAGTATGAATAAATTACATTAAATTTTCAATCAATAAAGAATGAAAAAATTAAGAACAGATTGTCACAAAGTCGTCGATCTTTTAGTTGAGGCCTTCTCTCAATATCGTCGCAGCTAATTGTCATCGGTAATCTCTTATTTCATCTTCCGTGAAATCTATCTTCATATCAAGATTATTCCGATGAGCAAGGCATTCCATGTACTTCAGACAGTAAAGGCCGCAATCCAGTGATCTGGAAGGTTGGCTTGGGCAATCCGAAATCTCTTCCATCGGCCAAGTCATCACTTCTTCCTTATCGCAATATATATAGAATATATGGCCAAGAATGCTATGCTATTTCTTTGCATTGGCCTTGTACCTAGCATTGTGTTTTAATGAATTCAGGTGCACGAACACCTTTCTTTTCATGTCGACAACAACCAGATGCAGTGCAAATTATCCGAGTTAATGATGGAGAAAAGAAACCAAATTGGGTCTTTTCTTCATCTGTTACATTGTCAAATATCAAAGCCCTGGATGATGCAGCGAGTTCATGAGCAGTTAATGGAGAATTCAGACATAGCAGCTACGAAAACAGATGCAAAGTTATACTTATGATATCGGTCCGAGTGCTTTGTCCAGGTTCTCATAAAAAACTCCTGCTCGGCATCATAATCTGCCAATGCAATGTAAACCGATTAACAATATTCTAAAATCAACATCGAGAAAAGGTTTCCTGAGATACTTACATCGTCCATTATCATATCATTGTTAATGAGATCTTGAAGACTTTCCTTGTTATGGCGCCACCTAATTTATTGGTGTATACGATCTTGTCGGTTATTCGTTCGCTCAAAAAAAATTTGATCATAATTTGGTCATCTTTGATTCTTATGTTGGCCTTTGATGTGCCCACTATCTTCGACGACTTTCTAGGATGGGCTGTCTCATAAAATCTCCTGTGACCTTGGTTGCCTTACACTTTTGGGCTCTTTTTTAACCCTCTTAATAAGCGAAGGCATTCCAAAGAATTATATGTCCCCCTCATCATCCTTTGGCGCAAGGGTGATAATTTTATTATTAGAGGTCGTAGTGGTGACAAGTTTATTATTAAAGGACATAGGGGTGATGATTACTTCCTCGGATTTAGGCTCCTCTTGACCCTCCATAGAATGCCCCTCCCCCCTCTTCTCCTCCTCTTTATTTTCATTCCCAGGCTCTGTTTGATAATCCAATGAATGCCCCTCCTCCCTCTTCTCCTCCTCCTCTGTTTTTGCATTCCCAGGCTCAGTTGGACACTCGAAGGAATGTTCTTCCTCCCTCTTCTCCCCCTCTGTATTTGCATTTCTAGGTCGGTTGGACACTCCAAGGAATGCTCCTCCTCCCTCTTCTCCTTATCCGTATTTGCATTCCTAGGCTCGCGAAAACACTCCAGGGAATGCCCCTTCTCTATCTTCCCCTCTCCTTCCCCTCTCCCTTGTCTCCTCATTTCTTGCATTGCTCTCCTTTCTGAGCAATGAACTGAGGAGGCTCTCAGCTATGGCAAGCCTGTGCCTGACATCGTCGAGTTGATCCTTAACGCATCCCAATTCAATCCTCAACTCGATACAGCTTGCACAGCTTTCTGTTGGTTCAGGGGATGCTACTGTATGTGGAGTGAGAAGCCAGCGCTCTTTGACAGTGGTACAGTAGCTCCCTCCAATTGCAAGGCAAGATGATAAATAAATTAATTTAAAATAAATATTAATAAATTAAGTAAAAAATATGATCATAGTAATGGAGCAATGGATTAGCTTACCAAGTCGTGAGGCTGCATGTTGGCAACCCGAACAGACTGGACCTTCAATTGGTTGTCATACACTTCAACAGCCGGAACAGTTTATTGGGATATGCTGGTGCTCGCATTGATGTATGCTCGAGGAACCACGCCTGAACATGATAATTTTGGGATATGAAAAAATATAATATTTACAAAAAATTATAATAACGACACTCTTTCTGCATCTCAATAATCTTTACCACCAGCACTGCCGAGCATCCGAACCGGTAGGCTGCTCCTAACCTTGTTTACTCTCTTTGAGTGGATCGGCTCTTCGGATCGCAAGCAAGCAGCAACTTCTGGGAGAGCCAGAATGATCAACTCCTTGAATGCGGAAGCCTAGTCGATCCTCTCCAGTTGAGTTAAGTCATTCAAGTGCTGGATGAGATATCGTGGACATGTCTGATTAGACTTTGGAGCTAAAAACATGGTAAACTTGTAGGCGATCCAAAGTCTAACATGTCTCGATATCCTTCTGTATCTTGGATGATTGGAGTCCATATATTAGCTTCTCCAACCTTTTTGACGAAGATCTAAACCCTGACCAAATCGTCTGAACAACCTTCCATTGAATAACTGATAGGATATGTCGATCTTCTTTCCATGAGCTGAAGACCTAGAATAAGTGCAACTTCGTCGGCACTGAATAAGACCGCCTTGCCATAGAAAATAAACTCCTCACCTCATTGTGACATCGTATGATGTCTGCTAGCAGTCGCCCATCGTCTGAGAACATCTGCATATCAACGAAGGCACCAAATAGGGTCCTTCAGATAAGTTTTGTATGTTGTGTAGTAAACCCCATCTTCCAAACATTCTGAACATAAATGGCTGGCTTGCAACTATTCTTAAACAATTGGGAAGCCTTTACTGCAGGGACTGAAATAATTCTCAAGTCATCTGAAACAGATGGGATAAACATATTTGTCAGCTGGGTGCCATTATATCTGAACTAGGGTATCATAATATTTTAACAGAGGATGTTATAATATTTGAATAAAGGAATAAGGTGATGTTTACCTCTTTCCGATCTATAGCTTCATTTGGAACGGAACCTAAAGGAGTCGCATCGTCATTTGAATAAAAAAATGATTTCTTTGCTTTCTTGCGCCATTTCCTCCTTCCAGTACTTCTTTGTTCGCGGTCTTGTCTACAAACGAAACTATTGATCTCCATGTAGAAAATAGATGGAAGAAACAACAGTGAAAAAAATTTAGGACACCAGCGGCTTCTCGAGCAACAAACGAAGGACCTCTAGAGTTCAGAAAGTTTTTTATGCCGACCTCAGAGGAAGATGAAAGGACACCAGGAGCGGCGCGATCATATCACTGATCCACAAACCCATACTATCCGGCCACGTTATGCAACTTTTCTAAAAAGGTGGCATAGCTGACTTACTAGGGTCTCGTTGGATTACAACTAGAGTGACGTCAAAACTCCCGCCTAGTTCAATATATTGTAGTGTGTCATAAGTTTATACCAAGGGTGTCATAATGTTTCAACTGGGGTGTCGCAAATGATTTTCGGTCGATTTCCACCGGGGGTGTCATGGGGCTTTTCTCCATGTCGTTATAAGCACGGGTGTCGTAGCGTTGTCGCTAGGGTGTCGTAATGTTTCAACTGGGGTGTCGCAAAAGATTTTTGGTCAATTTTTGCCAGGGGTGTCGCGGGGCTTTTCTCCACGTCCGTTATAAGCACGGGTGTCGTAACATTGTCGCTAGGGTCGTAATGTTTCAACTACAGTATCGCGAATGATTTTCAGCCGAATTCCTTTTGGGGTGTTATGGGCTTTTCTCCAACGTCCATTATAAGCACGGGTGTCGTAGCATTGTCGTTAGGGTATCGTAATGTTTCAACCATGGTGTCGCGAATAATTTTTGGCCGAATTCTTCCTAGGGTATCGCGGGGTTTTTCTCCAGCGTCTGTTATAAGCACGGGTATTGTAGCGTTGTCGCTAGATGTCGTAATTTTAACTAAGGTGTCGCGAACGATTTTGAATTCCTCATGGGTGTTGCGGGGCTTTTCTCAAGCATCCGTTATAAGCATGGGTGTCATAGCGTTGTCGCTAGGTATTGTAATATTTCAATTGCGGTGTCGTGAAATTTTCAGCCGAATTCCTTCTAGGGTGTCATGGGGCTTTTCTCTAGCGTCCGTTATAAGCACGGGTGTCGTAGCATTGTCGCTAGGGTGTCGTAATGTTTCAATTGCGGTGTTGCGAATGATTTTGGCCAAATTCCTCCTGGGGTGTTCGCGGAGCCAGCATCCGTTATAAGCACGGGTGTCGTAACATTGTCGCTAAGGTATCGTAATGTTTCAACTGCGGTGTCGCGAATGATTTTCAGCCGAATTCCTTCTGGGTATCGCAAGGCTTTACTCCAACGTCCATTATAAGCACGGTGTTGTAGCGTTGTCGCTAGGGTGTCGTAATGTTTCAACTGCGGTATCACGAATGATTTTCTGCCGAATTCCTCCTGGGGTGTCGCGGGGCTTTTCTCCAGTGTCCGTTATAATCACGGGTGTCGTAGCATTGTCGCTAAGGTATCGTAATGTTTCAACTGCGGTGTCGTGAACGATTTTTGATCGAATTTCTTCTGGAGTGTTGCGGGGCTTTTCTCCAGTGTCTGTTATAAGCACGGGTGTCGTAGCGTTGTCACTAGGATGTCGTAATGTTTCAACTGGGGTGTCGCGAATGATTTTGAATTCCTCCTGGGGTGTCACGGGGCTTTTCTCTAGCATCCGTTATAAGCACGGGTGTCGTAGCATTGTCGCTAGAGTGTCGTAATGTTTCAATTGCGTTGTTGTAGATCTTTTTTCAGGCGAACATAACTGGGGTGTCATATTTCTTTAACTGAGGTGTTGTATTTCTTTAACTTGGATGTCATAATACTTCCGACTCTGCATGAACTTCACCCATTACTCAAAATGCAGGGGTGTCGTAGATCTTTTTCCGGCTGGTTTCCTCTTTGGATGTCATAAAGCTTATCTGTTCAGCGTGCATTTAAAGCACGGGCACCACGTGGCCGATTGAACGATTGGAAAGTGCTCATTTCCGTTATGCGAGGAGAGACTTCGATTTACTATAACGAAGAATCTAGCAGGCCGATACTTGTTCCGAATCGGGGATCAGAACACTGAGTTCGATCAGATTTGGTTTTCCGGCACTCTCTTCATTAATGGTTTCTATCCCCCATCCCCTAACTCGACGGCTATAAAAGGGGAAAGGATGAGTATTGCTTGTAACCACACGAAGGGTTCTCTTTGATCGAGAGAGATAGTCTGAGAAAGCTTCGCCCATGATTACATTGGAGGCAGACGAGTTGGCTTTCCCCTTTAGCATTAAACTTGGGCTCGATGGCTCCGATGAAGATGTTGTTGAAAAGCAGACTGCCAAGGGAATGCTAAAGACTGACTCTGGTGGATCTCAGAGAGCCATGGGTAAGGTGCCATCATAGAATGCTCTGAAATTCCTTTTTGAGCATACAAGTGTGAAGAAGAGAAAGCGAGGCCATAGAGGTCAATGTGGAAACTCAAAAAAGCATTTTCGTATGACATTGTAAAGAAAATTTACAATGAATAATAATTTTAATTATAGAAGAACTTACGATCGCTGAAAAATGACGACGCCCCAGTTATCACGTTACGACACCCGAGCTTTAAAATGATGACACATGAGCAATTTGATTACAGCAGGAATGGGCAAGAATGGACGACATCCCGAAAGGTTGTTAAGACACTTATGTTCTCACGTTACGACGCCTGAGCTTTGAAATGACGACCCGAGCGGAAACTCTTATGGCAGGAACTGACATCCTCGAAAGCCTCATACGGGTGTTGTAGGTTTGTAACTAGGGTATCTTAGTTCTCAATCTTGGATGTTTAGTTTTCCTCCTGCGATGCCATTAGTTTGGGATGTCGTTGCTGTTATGACACTCCAGTTCTCATCCTACGATACCCGAGATTTAAAATGATGATATTGCAGGAAAACTGTTGCGATTTCCTACATATGAGTTTTTTTCGGTGTAAAGCCATGGGTGTCATAAGTTTGAACTACGATGACTTAACGGTAAGCTGGGGTGTCTTAGGTTTATAACTAGGTGTTGTACTATTTCAGCTGGGGTGTTATCACTGATTTTCGGCCAATTTCTACCTGTGATGTCGAGGCTTTTCTCCAGCATCCGTTTGAAGCACTGGTGTCATAGGTTTGTAACTTGGGTATCATAATAATTCAGCTGGGGTGTTCTCACTGTTTTTGGCCGATTACCTCTTACAATGTCATGAGACTTTTCTTCGGCATCCGTTGTAAGGCCACGAGTTTCATAAGTTTGAACCTACAGTGTCTTAACGGTAAAGCTAGGGTGTTCCGGGCTGTAAGCGTAAACGGGTGTCTTAGGTTTGTAACTAGGGTGTCATACTATTTCAGTTGGGGTGTCATCACTGATTTTGGCCGATTTCCTCCTGCGATGTCGCGAGGCTTTTCTCCAGCATCCATTTGAAGCACGGGTGTTGTAGGTTTGTAACTTGGGTGTCGTAATAATTCAGCTGGGGTGTTCTCACTGTTTTTTGGCCGATTACCTCCTGCAATGTCACAAGGCTTTTCTCCAGCATCCATTGTAAGGCCACGAGTTTCGTAAGTTTGAACCTACGATGTCTTAACGGTAAAGCTGGGGTGTTTTGGGCTGTAAGCGTGAACGGGTGTCTTAGGTTTGTAACTAGGGTATCGTACTATTTCAGCTGGGGTGTCGTCACTGATTTTCGGCCGATTTTCTCTTGCGATGTCGTGAGGCTTTTCTCCAGCATCCATTTGAAGCACGAGTGTCATAGGTTTGTAACTACGATGTCTTAATAGTAAATCTGGAATGTCCTAGCTTTATTACGGTTGATTTTCTCCTGAGATGTCGTAAAGCTTTTCCCTTAAGCATGAACGTATGTCTTAGGTTTGTAACTAGGGTATCGCACTATTTCAGCTTGGATGTCGCCACTGGTTTTCGGCCGATTTCCTTCTGAGATGTCGTAAAGTTTTCTCCTAAGCGTCAATGGGTGTCATAGGTTTGTAACTTGGATGTCGTAATACAGCTAGGGTGTCCTCACTGTTTTCGGCCGATTACCTCCTACGATGTCACGAGGCTTTTTCTCCAGCATCCGTTGTAAGGCCACGAGTTTCGTAAGTTTGAACCTACGGTGTCTTAACGGTAAAGCTGGAGTGTTCCAAGCTGTAAGCATGAACGAGTGTCTTAGGTTTATAACTAGGGTATCGTACTATTTTAGCTGGGGTGTTATCACTGATTTTTGGCCGATTTTCTTCTATGATGTCGCGAGGCTTTTCTTCAGCATCCATTTGAAGCATGGGTATCGTAGGTTTAACTACGGTGCCTTAATAGTAAATCTGGAATGTCTTAATACTACTGATTTTTTATCGATTTTCTTTGGCGATGTCGCCAAACCTACGGAGTCTTAACGGTAAAGCTGGGATGTCGTAAAGGGCAAACATATCATTCGCCTTACATATAAATATTGTAGAAGAGAAGTATGCTGAAGGGAAAGGATATTTTGATCTGCACATCATTTTTAAAATAAAAAAAAGTGCTTTTAATGAACGTCACGATCAAAATGTAACATCGTGCAGAGCTATTCCGTCCCACATTGTTAAGTCATGTAAATTTATATGAATTAATAAAAAAAATGATGTAATCCACGTAAAACTATGTACAAAAACTCTTTCCTATTAGTCAATGAAAGAAAAATTTTCTTTTAACTCGAGGTTATCCATTCATTTGTCAAGCATAGATTAAGTCATCCTTGGTATTATGTCCCAATTGCTAGCACGTGAAGAGGGGTGAGCGGAATGATGCTGGAAGTGCCATGATCACATGTAATGATGGTGCCGTTTTCTTTTTTTTTTTTTTTTTCCTTTTGTTATAATTGGAGAGAGAGAGGCAATCCTCAAATTAAAATTTAATATAAGTACAGCCAAATGTGTCTGGCCGTATAATGAAAGCCAGGAAAAAGAGAAAAAAAACTGTTTTCTAAACCGCTGTTTTACACCGATTTTACGTTGTGGATGATGGAAAAAAAAAATTTTACGAAAGAAAAAAAAGATCATTTCACATCGATCGTAGTAAGATAAAATATCATTTAAAATAATATTTTTTAAAAACATTATTTCTTCTTAAAAGATCATTTCATTACGAAAATAGCGTAAAAAATTATTTAAAATGATATTTTTTTTATTCATCATGATAAAATAAAATATCATTTAAAATAATATTTTTTTATTCATGCAGACTGAACTTTGCATGAATTGAGAAAACAATAAAAAAAAGCTTTAGCGTCATTTGAATGGATGAGGAAAGGCTTTTTTTTTTCATTAATATCATTATCATAAATATTTTTTTCATACCTTTACGTAAAACTGATTTTTTTTTAACGTACGGATGATTATATTAGTCGTATGTGAATCAATTCAGATAGATCCGAACTTAAAATTTGCATCAATAAAGAAGAATAGAGATTGTCCAACTTTCATATTCACGATCCAGCATGATAAGTTGCTGCCGTAGCCATTCAGTCTGCCATAGCCATCCAGTTTGTCATTCAATTAGTTTTACGATAAATATGATGAATCTAGATGCAATCACTCTTTCTTATATAGTGATATCCGTTAAAAATAAATTATAGGGCCAAAAAGGCTAATTCCTTTTTCTACAACCAAGAGATGACCGGTTAAAAAAAGGGCTAAGGAAAAGAAAGCAAAGGGATCTCTCTCTCAGCTTTGAGAAATGTAATCTATCGAAGTCGGTAACTTACAATGATGGCTTGCATTCATTTCTCTTAGACATACTGATATTTTAAAAGGATGGAAAGGATCGTATTTTAGTTTTTCCTTTCAACTGGAAAATGTCCTGATGATCAACCGCCTGGCCCATCCGTTTTCAATCTGTTTCCCTATTGACATGATATATGTTGGATATATATATGTTGCGTGTGGTTTGCAACGGTCTTCTTCATTACTGGAGGCTTGCACCATAAGTCATCCTCTGCTACTCTTCAGGTGCCATTAAGGCTTTGTTCCTCCACCGTTGTTTAAGATCCTTAGCTATCTGATCTGCAATTCCGGTCAAAAAGGATGTAGCAACTGCAGGACAAAATTGTAGGAATATGATTGCATATTGAGCTGTTAATAACAAAGGGTACTAAGAGTTTATTTAATGGCAACTTCAACTTCAGAGAGGAGGCTTCTAACCTTAACGCAAATATGATTGCACGTTTACCCTGGATGCTATCAGCCCATTGCATCTGAAGCACGACTAATTGGCCCAGAAGCTGCAATTTGAACTCCCAACTTGCTGCATCTTTGAGTTGGCACGTCAAATATACAATTACATGTACGTTTGCCCTTAAGACTCTTTCGGGCTATAAGTCAGCTTACACACCATTGAAATTATTCTTTGGGGTCCTAAGTTACTTTGCTCCTACAATGAACCGCACAAAAGAAACATATTCATTGCAACTTTAACGCTTAACCATAGAGAGAATTCCGTGTATCATATGTAATCCAACAGGACTTAAATTCAACAAGCTGGCACCCTTCGTTTTGGCAGTTGCATTTCAACCAAAAAGTGGCACTACAAGCGCTTAAAAAGACAAAAATAAATGGTAAATTACAGGAGACAAATGTACCAACCTGTTAACAAAAAAAAAAAAAAAAAAAAAAGATTGTTGGTACCTGCACCACTGTTATACTACAGAAAACAAAATACTCAGACCACCGAGCACGCCAACCACCACTTTACTTTACTTTTTGGGAAGGCCAGTCCCCAAGTTGAACTTTCCGAAACCAGCGTTAAAGTTGACGATGCGCTGCATTTAATGCTGTACAAAGATTTATATGTATATATTTCTTGAATTTTGTGTGGAGTTTGCAATCTGAAAATGAAACAAAGTTCCTGAGGCCAGAGAAATTGAGGTGATGTTGGTTTGTAAGAATGAATGGGCGTCTTAAAGATTTATTACAGGCAAAATAATTTGAGTATAGCCAGTATAATCAGATGACTTCACTACTTTGGTTCTAATTTTTTTTCATTAATCTAAAATAAATAAATTTATTATAAAAAGTGTCAATTGTATTTTAAATTTTTTATATTTAAAATTTTGAATATTAAAAGAATCGCTAAAACTCATGAACATTATTAAATTAAAATGCTTCATGGCAACCAAGATGAAGGAAGTACTTCACAAAAATTGATGACGATGGATTCTATAAACTAAAATATATATATTATTTTTTGTATTATTTAAAACATTTCAATAACCTTTCCCGATCAGACAAAAAGATTTGGTATCAACAGGTAGAAAAAAAAAAATCCAGTTGCTCTTGGACGGGATTCATATATTAAAAGCACAGCTTAACAAAGAAGAGTGAGGAGGGTATTCCAGTTCAGCTGTTCAAATCTCATATGAAATATCTACCATACGATGCGACTAGCTTGCCACTAGTTAAGACCAACCATAACCAATGACATAATTTATCCATTTACAAAGAGAACAAAATGGAGGTTATGATTGGGAGAGCGCGTTGATAATGGAGATGATGGCTACAACAAGAGCAGTGGTCACTAACAACCCCAGCAGCTAAGAAGCTTGATTTGGATAAGATAACCACTCCACTTCGTTGGCATTTACGCTTCATTACTCTTGCGTAGCTTCCAAGCAAAAAAATACAAGATTGTCTTTCCGTTGTTCTCCTAAGCTACACAACCTCACCCCTCCTCCCCAGTTTGTCACTTAAAAAGGATGGAAAGAGTAGTGAATCTACGAGAAGCCAAGAGGAAGCAAGTCTATTCCTAGACAAAAGCAATCTCACATGACATGAACATAAACTTGTATGCCCATTAAAAGGTCGACACTTCCCCTAAAATAACCAGAGTGTGTGTAACCCCACTTTTCCTTAATTAATGCCACTTAATCAATAAAGCCAACCTTCAAGTGCAGTTCGAGTTCCATGCAATAGATGGACAGCTCAGAGAAACATGCTCTAAATGCAAGGCAAGAATGGAATCAATGCTGGTCCTCTACCTTTGTGCTAGTCTCGCCTGGTGACTCTCCTATTTCTGTTGCAATTCTTCAATAATATGAGGAGGATAATAACCATACTGTTCTTCAAGTGCCTCTGCAGCCTCAGAAAGCTTTCTGGTCAAGTAAAGTTGGTTGGGGGCATGGAGTGAGAAGGTGGCCACCCTCTTCATCAGCAAGCTAAAAGAGAGCTATGAGACTCCCTACTTGCAAACAAAGTTGAAAATGAGAGAAATAAAAGGGATCTCAATCCTTGCAAGGAAGAAACAGATGCCAATTTCTCTAAATGAAAAAGAGGCAAACAATACATACGTTTGAGATAGTGAAGCATAGGAGCAATTTGTCTAAGGTGAATGAAAGTTAGCAAGTTTAATCCATGTCTCGATCTTCAATCTTATCCTCCAGTGCAACAGATTTAGCTCTGGTGGTAGTTCTTGGAGTTTGGCCAAGGTACCAGCTATTCGGTTCTGTTTTGTTCTATTTCCTACTGTTATGAGCATTTCATTATATGTGTTGTGAGATGGTTACAGTTTGGCACAAGGTCCTTCTATTTTCACTGAGGTAATTCAGTGTACTAAAGTTTAATTGGAGAAACAAAATTGGAGAACAATTCCCGGTGTTGATTCATTGTTGAATTTGGAAACAAATCTTGTACTCGTTGCTAATTTCTGCTGATTATATCATTGAAATGATGTTACTTCAGAAAGATATTTAGTGGTCAGGGTATGAGTTTAGTGTTACTTGATGAGCATTGAAATTTATAGGTTCGAATGAGAAGAAATGTCTAAGAGTGATGAGCTTTTTTTTTTTTTTTTTGTTGTTTAACTTCTGTAATTTTATTATATCAGAAGCTGTACATAAATTTGAGATTAATTGATTAGACATAGCAGCATAAACATTTTCATGTTATCAAATTTTCTAGGCCTTTATTTTTAATATATTGATAATGTTCTCTAGTAAAAAGAAAATTAGACACTAATATAAAATCCCTATATTTATATCAAGGAACTTCTTCTAATTAGACATAATAGGAAGTGCAAGGCTTTTACAGATAAATGTTCTGCAATGAATCCATGATGCAAATAGTTTGAATATTTCAAGATTTCCATGCATTTATGGACTTTTATTTAAATCTTTAGGTATCCAGGGAGACGTTTATCCTCAGGTTTTCAAGTAATATCATGTAACGGTTGCTTAAGATTTCTTCAGAGGACTACTCATTTTCTGTCTCCAATTTTCTTGTTGTGAAAGATTTTTGCCGTCGCAACATTTGCTACTGTGGGCACCATTTGCTTTTATTTTAAGTGGCAAGTATCTCATGAACAGAAGAAGCGAAAGGGCATAGAGATCTTGGCAATCTGAACTCTAATTTAAATGTGAAAGGCCACATCTAAGAAAACTTGGTGGATGCTTCAGAATTATAAGAAATACTGTGTAAAACTTGGGAATCATAGACCCTTGCAAAGAGGTGGGTCCAAACTGATTACAGGGACTTCATCAGCTCTGTCTATTGCTTGGATTTATGTTCTTTTTTCCCAATCAGCCCAGTGGTTGTCTTTTACTGTTAGTAAGTTTTTCTTTTATTCCCTCTTTTCGAGAAGATGTGGTAAATCTTTGTATGACAAGTCTTGCAAGGATGTGAACTTACAAAAATAAAAGAATGTGGAAAAAGAAGAAAAGGACGAAGAAGAATTCTCATTAGGGAAGGGAGGAAATAACCTTCCAAACTAACTCAGAGAACTACACCTTATTTTCTTCATTGGTGTTGATATCTGGGTTGGCTTTGCAGGTTGTTTTTCTCTAAGCTTCCATGTAGAAGAAATAATTGTCTTATTATTTATTTGGCATTCTTCAAAGAGCCTTGTATTGCTAATATAGTGTGCAAATGATGGTTCTACATAACATGACAGAATATGTATGAAGTACTGTCACAGTGCCAAATGTTTTCCCAAGGAGAAATACTTACAGATTAGTCTCAAAGATCCATCAATACTTAAGTACATATAAATTTGCAAGCAAAACAAGTGCTGTACTTACTCTTGCTTTAATTCTTGCACTCAGGCTTATGAGGTGAGACTAGTAATGCCAAGGAGATGGGGAAAAAAAGGAATTGGTTACAGCTCTCATAAGGGTCTTCACTTCAAGAAGCTCTAAAGATAAAGATAAGCTGATCAATGTAAGTATTCAGAAGAAAGCAGAACTTATTGGATTTCAAGGTTTGATCAATAGCATATCAAACTATCAAAGTCTTCAAATGTAGATGACTGAATTGACACTCCTGAGGAGGACTACATCTTGGAAAGTTTAATTATAATTTACTCTTTCAAAATCATTACTCGGCAGGTGTAATGTCTGTATGTGTGAAGGCCTTGAATTAAAAATGTCAACAAGACTAGGCTGCCTAAGAAATCCATTTGGCAACAGTTAGGTTTGAGAAAAGAGTTTTATATTCAAATCATAACATCAAAATTGTGGAGTAGCAGACACCACTTTTTAAAGAAATATGAAAGAAGAAACTTTAATATTCTATAAGGGAAAAAAAAATCACACAACAGCAACTAATTCTGACATTTAGCTTTCATTTGGTATATTTCATCAGTATCAGACAGGGAGACTGTTTCTTTTCATATTCATAATTTGTATGATCTGCACAAGCTAAAGTTTCTTAAATTGGAGCCTTATTTGAACAGTGACTGCAAGTCTCATTTGCAATTGATATGTTGGTTTAGATTAACCATCCAATAGTCAACTCTGAATTTCTAACCCTGTTTTTTGCTCTCTTATTTCTCAATGCAAAAGATATTTTGCATTAACTGTGCACAAATTATATCATGCATTATTTAGCAAATTCCAACAACACTAGTATCTATAAATCATGTTCATAATAAAAGAAGAGGCAAATGCACTTAATACTTGTCTGAGATGGTGGTGGGTGCAGGTGTCAGAGAAGAAAACATAAAAGAGAAGAAAAGGTGGCGATTTGGAGGATCAAGCATGGTGAGATCAAATCCTTATCCCTTCTACAGAGAGCCAAGCAGCATTGAAAAGATTTTATGTGATGCTGAGAGGGAGCAGCTCCACAAATTCAAGAAGCACCTCCAAAGAAGATTCAGCTGCCCAAGAAAACTACACCTGGTCCTGCGCACTTATTGGCACCAGCACGCAAACTGGCACCGAAACAGTTGATCTCCCGAACTACATTCAGATGTCAGCAGTCAAAATCCAAGCAGCTACAGGGGTTACTTGGTAAACCACAACTCTTACACTTTAAATTTGGGAATAGCATACCTCAAATCACCTCTTCCTTTCTTTTCACCTAAAATTATAGACATATGGGTCTTGTCTAAGTTTTATAGTGAGCATTTATCTGACACATTTCATACATGTTTTAATATATCAATTACATACATACTCATATAAAGATTTAAAAGTGTAGGATTATGCAATCAAAATTAGAATAAAGTGCATCCATGCCGTCTTTATGTAAACAATTGCTGAACAACTAGAGAAGGTTCACTGTACGTTGTTTGAGTTGAAACTTTTCTTTGTTGAAAGTCAAAACATGTTGAATGAAATGAAGTACCAAAAGTGAAAGCAGAGATCATGCTAGCTTTAGAACTTTACAAATGATTATGTTGATGACGAGTGAATGTATGCGATAATATGAAGAGGCTACATTGAGAGGTATATGGATAAATTCATTTTCTTGTCCAATAGAAATCTCAAGAGAGTGGACACATGGTTTAAATGTTCACAGAATGAACGTCTTTTCTTGTCCAATAGAAATCTTCACAGGGTAGTTTCATGTATGATACTTGACCAAGATTCAGTTGGATGCATAACCATAATCAACTACCAATCTAACCATAAACTTCATCATATGATATCAATTGTGCAACAAGAGTAAGCTTCATCGGTTTCTCTTAATTTGATGATGCAGGCTAGAAGGAGCTACCAGGCGCTAAAAGGGTTAGTGAGACTTAAAGGTGTGATGAGAGGGCAAATGTGAAGCGTCAGACCATGAATGCAATGAAATGCATGCAGATGCTTGTGAGAGTGCAATCACAAATACATGCAAGGAGGCTAAAATGATGGAGAGCGGAAGAATCCAACAGTATCAGACCCCACGAAAGACTCAGAAGGAAATTGAGAGCAGCTTCGGCAAATGGAGTTTAACTCACCAGGTGACACAAACTGAACATCAGAGCTCATTATTCATGGCTATGCATAATTTACACCTCTTCATTCAGGGAAAAAAATGCCAAGCTTGTCCAATCTTTATCTAACTATTCTCAGGTGCTAGCTTAAGTGTGTATATATATATATATCACTGGCAAAGTTACATGGCAAGTTGAAATTATTGTGGTTCTGTGATCATATATTTGCTTCTGATTGAAGTGAACTTCAAATCTGGACGTAACTGATGGCTTGCCATGCAGTCAGAGGCAGTAGCCCACGACGAGTGGAATGAAAGCATGCTGACAAAGGAGGACGTTGATGCAAGAATGCGAAGAAAGGTGGAGGCAGTCATCAAGAGGGAAAGAGCTCTGGCTTATGCTTACTCTCACCAGGTATTATTATCCTTCACCTCCTGGTAGAGTCAAACTAGTTTTGAATTTAGTACTTGAAATGAAACACCGGAGGCATTGGATACAGCCTTTTGTTATATTTTATACGATCCACTCAATCATAGCTACCATACATACCTACGTAACAAAAGACTGGACCTCTCTAATTCAATCCTTGATCATTGCACAAAGGAAGGTGGGTGACTTTGACCTTGACCATCCAACATTGACCAAAGCATCATATTGCTACATTTTTCATTGAGCCAACATAATATTTAGTCTCCGTTGACCAATTATGTGATCTCTGGTCCATTCTATCAATTATCTTTAACTTTCGATTCTCACTGCTGGCTATATAATAATTATATACATACTCATATTTATTATGTATAATAAGAAGATAATTATATGTAACGTGAAGATAATTATGCGTAGTGAGAAAAAGTATTAGTTATCCGTTTAGCAAGAAAGATAAAAAAATTAAAGAGAATTAATGTGGTAAATTGAGTGATACATGATACTAAATGTTATATTTGATCCACTAAAAGGTAGGACATCAGTTTGTTCCCTATTTTTACATCATATTATTAGAACCAAAGGTCTCTTTTTTGTGGTCACAAATGTTCAACTTTAGCTAACTGATTTTGTTGAGCTCATCAATTTCAGGTCACACCCAAGTCCACCCACACCGTCCTGACCGACACCCACAACGGTGGCTTCCCCTGGTGGTGGCATTGGCTCGAACGCAACCTCTCCCCTGCCTCCCACCCCGATCCGGTTGCCAACCCCATCCCCTAACCCCCATCACCCCCTCCATTGCCTCCCAACCCCGCCCCCCAGCCGCGGCACCCCTCGACCTGTCTTCACTTCTCGCAGACGGGACCACCTCGCCACCCCCATCAGCATCCGGGACGATCAGAGCCTGACCAATTGTTCAATCCACGGTGCCCAACTACATGGCCCCCACTACCTCTGCGAAGGCCAAAGTTCGAATTTTGGCCCAAGATTGCGAGGGGAAGCGTCGGCACTCGTTCGGGCTAGGAGAGAACATTGGAACGCTGCAGTGGAGTAAAGGAGGCTCGCTCTTCGTGGCAGCCAAGGACGCTAGCTCGCAAAGGATGGGTGCAGGGAAGCACAAGAGAACGCTCTCGGTCGGAAGGTTGAGCATCGACTCTACCGCTTCTTTGCCTTCCAGAGTTGGAAGGAAGCTTTTCATGCAGTAGTAGATGCGGTGTTTGTTCAATTGATCAACTTTAGTGCTTTTTCTTGTGGCATATGCAAAAAAAAAAAATGTTGGAGTGATATTATTTTGGGCATTGTTGCTTGTTTGGGGTTAATAATGCAATAAACTAGTAACAAAGGTATGGTTGTAATATACTAAAACCTCCATGGATTTTTATGGGCTTCAAGACAAAAAATTTTGTAGAATCTCGCATCCGCCTTCTGTTTAATGTATTCATTAGTCAGCTTGCATATTCTATACAAATATTTTTTATTGATAAGATTATGATTAGGGTACACTTGAAAGAATTTATCAACTATAAAGTAAGTTATGGATTACCTGGACTTTTGCTTGGCGTTCTTTTACAACATGACAAGCATCCCTTTTTTAAAGGAATGTTAGGTATTTTTTAAAATGGCAAGTATTTTTCGATAATTTTTGTTCATGTTAATGAATTGAAATAAAACTATATGAAAAAAAAGGGAAAGAAAGAAAGGATATGAGCATTATGAAAAAAAGGGAAAGAAAGAAAGGATATGAGCATCATCAATTCCTTTCTTAGATTTGATGATTTGCAACTATGTATTTTCTAATATCTTGATTCTTTTATTGATCTAATAAAGAGGTCTTTGATATCAATTATGATGATCTGAATAAATTAGTGTAAGATCTAAATTTAGAATTCTTTGAAATATCAAAAAAGGAATTGAACATGATGGAGATTAGTGGAGCATGTGGCATACGTGAACTATCTTGCATTGGCATCTCTCTATATCTCAACATCAATTAAACTAATTGTTAGTATGTGGATCATCAAAAACTATTCTTGTCTTAATATCGGTTAGTTTGCAAATCATTCTACAGTTCTAAAGAAAGGAAATATCTATGTCTTTCATTTGGTCTATCTAGCAATAAAACTGTCTTTATTCAAGCCTCATGCACTCCACTTTGCACTAATCATAGGAACCATATATGCAATTTATCTCCAACTAATGCATGGTTAAGACCATATGCTAAGCAAATTAGGGCCAATACTTACTACATGATATAACATAGGTAAAAATAAAAATTGAGATGAAAATTACTTAGATTAAATCATACATGCCTCAACATTGAGTGGGCCTTATTAGACCTAAGTATCTATAACATTACTCAAAGGTCCAATAATTAGAGAAGTCAAATATTTTTTGAGTATGCTCATTTTCCCCCATTCCCGTGAATCTTTCCTTTTTTCCATTTTTATACATGCTTCTATCATTATTTTACAACCAATTTGGTCATTTTATAATTTATGCTGGCTAATTAAAGGGGTCATCACAACCTTATCTCCGTGTACTCATAGTATGCTTTATTCGAATAAAGTTGAAATCCATTATACTTGAGAATTATCCTAACTAATTACTTGCATGACAGAGTGTTCGTGGCTTTCTCTTGACCTAACATATGATTTAGAATCGTTATCCTTTTAAGATACTATATCCATCTAAAAAAATAAAATTTTGAGCAAGAATCTAGTAATAGGCCCTAGGATTTATATGTACATGGCAAAGACTAAAAAAATTATAAAAAAAACAAAGATAGAACGAGAGGAAGGGGAGAGAAAATGTAGAAACTTTATGCTCCTTTTATTAAAAGGTCAATGGTAGGTTAGGCTTAGGATTTTGATAGAGATTGGAGAGCAAAAATAGAAAGGAGATGACTAAAGCATGTAAAAGCTCAAGAGAGAGCTTTTTAGAGGTTTTCTAAATTCTAACCTAATTCTAAGAGATTTCTTCTATGAATTTAGGAGATAAAGGAAGGTATATAGGAAAAAGTTAAGGGATGCTAGGATTAATAAGAATGAGGTTGTCCTAGATCTAAGGGCTAGAAGAGGAGGATTAAGTAAGTTAATCTTATTAGCTAATTGATTTTAAAAGAAATTGGTGAGGATTTAAGAAGGATGTATTTATTATTTATATTTTTGGAAGGCCTAAATTAAACAAGAGAGGGGAGGGCTAGCATTAAAGGAAGGTTTGATTCAAGGATGAAGAGAGAAGATAAAGAGAGAAATTGATTGAATCTTTTTATTCTTACATGGATTGGTGATTTGGAAGGCGTATAGATGATTAGGATGATGTAGGAGAGGGACAAAATAATTTAAAAATATGGATAAATGGTAACATTAAAATTAATATTCTTAGAAATAGGCCTTGTTTGGTTGTCCCCTTTTTTCATGGAAAGATGCAATTCCTAGTGTTAACATTGGTCAATGAGAAGATGACTTCGCAGATGAGGAAATCACTTCCGATGACCATACAGTAAGAAGCAACCCATCCATCATATGGGTTTTAACTTTTTAGGAAAGATGTAAAATATTTTCTATGAATATCCCTTTTTATTATGTGAGAACTTCCTCCCTACAAGCATGCATCATTCATCTTTATCAAAAAACCCTAACCTCGTTTGCCTTTAAGAAATCCTAAAGCCCTCCGATCCAAGTCCCCAATTCCTTTGAGCTTGGCCCACTTCGTCATGAAACCCTAACCCTCTAATCTTAAAGTCCTTTTTGGTCTCCACAAAACCCTAGCCCTTCTAATCTTGAGTCCTTCTTGTCTCCATTTCAAGATCAAGAATAGGCTAGTAGCGTTCATCGCCAATCCTCCCTTGTCTTTTATTAGGTGAGCACTCTTTTTCCAAAAACATTGTTAAGATTTGATAGCAGAAATATAATATTTTTATTTTTTTGGTTGATCCATAGATTTTAATAGCTAGAAAAAATTGCAAGCTATTTTGAGTTTTCAAGTTGCACAAAGATTTTTTCAAAGTTACGTTTCAAATTCTAAATGTTGTTTAAAATAAGAATAAAATAAAAAGAACTAGTTTTGCATCTAGATCTTGAGATTGCTTGGCACCTTTTGTTATATTTTTTTTTTATTGGCATAAATCATATACAGGATTAGCATTGGTTCTGCATCTAGATCTAAGATGCTTGATACCTTTTTCTTATTTGTTTCATTGGCAAAGTCTCTTATTAAAACTGGAATTCAAATATTCACCTGTAATAGTTTTTTTAATGACTGGTGGAAAGAACAAAGTTGTATATACAAAATCTTGACAGATACAAGGTTAATGCATTCTTTTGTGCTGGATCATCATGTCCTTAGCATCAAACCTTTTTATAGTTTTGTATAGATTCTCATGTCTCCAAAGCATAGATTAGTAAAAACTCATATATTTTGGGAATTGCTAAAATTCCAAAGCCTATTTACAGCATTCCCATTTTTATCTCACTTTTGAAAGGTGATTTAGACTGCTTCATGCACTAACACATTGATTTTAGCTTGCTATTTTCTAGTCATTCCCCTCTTAAGTGGGGCTTTGTTTTTTTGATTCTCAAATCACAACCTTGTAAGTCACTGACTCTGTTGAATATTTAAATGTTAATATAAGTAAATTGCAATGCAACAATTTAATCTAGAAATTGTTAAATGGTATATTTATAGAGTAGATAGCTAAAAGTAAGATAAGAGCAAACAGCGAGAAAAAAAGATCTTTATTGCAAGCACACATTGGCCCTTAAATCAATAATATTTTTTCTATTCAATATTTGACACAAATGTAATTAAAGAAAAGATTGACTAAGCCTCTAACACGCCTTGAGTAAAGCTTAAGCCAACAATGGAGTGGAAGGGAAGATATAGGTAATAAATTGCCAAGTCCATATTATAGCCAGTCAATTATAATACTAATAACTGATAAATCCATGGTTGTGGCCTATGTTAATTAGACATTCCTTAAAGTTTTTAAAGAGTTTCAAATGGTTTCAATACTACAAAAGATCAAAGGCACTCATGCTACAAGATCAAATAATAAAATCATGCCACTATGATATCATTGCCTTAAAGTGCTTAGTTCCGGCTTAATTAGAACTTGTTAACGCATCAGCAAGTCCACATAGATAAGTTTATTCATTGTATATGATTAGAACCCTTCAATCATCTATTTTACCAAACTAAATAGGAATTTAATGCAACACTGCAAATAGTAGCGTAAATATATTTTTAGGCATATTTTAGCATTCTTAACACTGAGGCTCATTTAGCAATTTTTTTTCAGCTTTTATTCTTGATTTCTTGATACTTAGATATATGATTTATTTATACATCTAGAAGAAGATTGCAGCAGTATTATTTTCTTTGGCATAGTATTTCCATGATTATTTCTAAATGGTAGTTTGTGAAGTGAATGTATGGTATATTTATCTATCAAATGAAAACCATTCTTTCATTTATGATTATTGTTCTTTAATTTAGCATGATATTAAATTTCTAATTAGTTTGATTACTTAGTCAATAAGGTATACTTACTTTAATTCTATTTAATAGCTCTCCAATAGTGATTGTAGACATGGCTTGTTCCCCTTTATCTAAAAAGAAAAGGATGGTAATTTGCAGATGATGATGATGTTTCTATCCTCCTTATCCTTGGTAGCTAACAATGCTAAAGAGAACTGATGTATGCATTTGACAATGTAATTGAAGAAAGGACCAAAATAGGATGTTAACTTTAGGCATATGATATTGGAGAGCGATGCAGTTTGTACGAATGCACTGAGAATAGATAGAAAACCTTTTACGAAATTTCTTGAGATAGTTTCTCAAGTTGGTCAATTAGGAAAGAGTATGAATGTTGATATAGAGGAGATGGTCGCCATCTTTCTACACACACTAGCCTATTACTCAAAGAATAGTTTGTTCAAATGTAGGTTATGCCCTGGATGGCATTATCACTAGGTTCCTAGTAATTAATTATATATTAATTAGATATAAGATAATAATATTATAGAAGTTAAATATATTATTTTTTTTAAAAAAAATCTTTTTTCTATAACATTCAAATTATCTTACATCTTAATTAGAAATCCAATAATAATATGATAGAAGCTAGATATACTACCTTTTTTTAGAAAAATATCTTTTATATAAGATGTATAATTATCTTACATCTAAATCATCATGCTATCAATGTCTAGCATAATTGAACCTATTGTACAATAATCTAGGAAGAAAATATCCATCACTCTTAGAATCATGGTAATGCTAGAAGCAGTTCTAGAGTTTTTTATTTAAAAAATTAATGAATATTGATACAGGAAAATTGTCACTGCATCAATAAACATATCCGATGACAAAGGTCGAGTTTTCAAAGATCGAGTTATCTTTGATTTGGCTGATCAAGCCATATTTGAATTGATCGACTGGGCTACGGTCCAACAAATAGTAAGAGTCGATCTTAATCGATGCCAGAGTTGATCTTAATGCCAATGCCAGAGTCGATCTTAATGCCGATGCCAGAGTCGGTCTTAGCACTGACACCAGAGTCAATCTCCTTACCGACTCTAGAGTTAATATCGATGCCATCGTCAGTTTCAATGCCGACACCAGAGTCGGTCTCCAAACCTCGACAGGACCGAGCTATCTCTGTACCTTGGTAGGACCAAGCTATTTTCAAACCTCGGCAGGACTGAGCTATCTCATTACCTCGAAAGGGGAGCTATCTTTAACATTGGTAGAGCCAAGCTATCTCAGTACCGTTAGCAGGGCCGAACTATCTCCATACCTCGTCAGGATCGATCCTCATCCCTTCAACATAAGGTCATTGTTGCTTCAAACCATGCCAGATATCTCAGAGGATGAACCATCCCGATCACAAGGATTACGGAGTGAGCTTTCCAAAACAGAAATGAAGGCCAAATACAGCACTTCATCCATGATCAACATGATTTCAAATTCTAGATAAAGCACCAATTAGCTTTCATCAATTGTCGATCCCGGTAATCGATAGGATTCCGACCTTATCGAATGCCAACTCCTTAAAATGCGTCCAAAAAATCAGGTAACGACTCATCTCTCGGCATCGCATAAATACCAAGTCCCAATACCCTCCAGATATGCTCTGGAAGGCAATCTAAGTCCAAAAAAACTCTAGCAAAGGCCATTGCTTCTGAGAAATCATCTCAAAAAGGGAGATCCTTCTGCTGGAGCCTTTCCTCTCATCTGATTGCTGAAGATTTTTACGAGCGTCAGAGGGCCTTTCACAGGAACCACCCCCCATACTTCCAGCATAAAGGCTACCTTGCAAGTCTATTCGGACGGAAGAGCGCTATCCGGATCCCGATGTGCATCGTCCCTAAGCTGGAGAATAGATTTCAACCGAATCAAATATTATCTTGCTTTCCTTATTAATAATGATCTTTCCACATTCATCGAGGCAATGTCCTCATCTAACACCTCATTTACCAAACATGCTCTTGATGATAGGGTATTTGGCAACAAATAAATTTTTAGAAAAATTACAATGAGACCTCCTTAATTTAGGTAATTTATACATCGACTCCAAAAGGAAAAGAAAAATTCAAAGATCTCAAATTTTCCATTTTGGGTGACAAAGACCCATTCCATGGCACTACCTCTTAATGCTATTAAGTTATTGAGTAAAAGGTCAAATTTGCCCTTGCAAAATCATGGCAACACTTTGAAGCCAAATCCGAAGGATAATTTTGGTATTATTTAAAGATTTGCTATGACATAATCATCATATGCTGATGCCTTATGATGAACATGAAGATCTTTATTTACCAAAACAAAGTTTTATGATCTTTAAAAAAGATTTTTTTTTTCTTTTTGGGATCAACATACAATCAGCCAAACTTGATGATGCAGGACATACAATGGGATTTTTAACTTAAGAAATTAGTAAACTAAATTGAACAATTATTCCTTCTAAATTCACACATAAGAGGGAGTAAATAATTAAAATATAGGAGACTACTAGATAAAAGTTGTATTACCCGCAATATAGTTTTCTTCAATAAAAAGTAGAAAGGATCTAATGGTTAAGAAACTATTCTAATTAGGACATATATCTTCAAACAATCAGACCTAGAAGCTAAGAAAGGGTTTTCTTACAAACAATGAGTTCTTACTCTTGTGATGAAGGTCCAATTTCAGCCTTCTAAATATTGGGGGTTGGACTTGAAGACTATCACTTATCAGAAAGGAGACTTCTAACGTAGATGATTCAGAAGCAAAGCAAACCTCCTCTTTAGCTCAAAATCAAGAAGAATCTTGCGAATGCATGGATAGAGGGTTAAAGTCTGGATGGTGGTTGGTGCCTGGATGATGGTTGCTTCTTGGATGGATGCTTGGCATCTAGAAAAAAAAGGTGATGGCTTGGATGATGGTTGGATTGGGCCTCACACCCTCTCCCTTACAGAGTGACAAATGCACAAGAAAGGAAGACAAAAATTTTTCATTCATTCATCATAATCCCTTATTACAAGAGGGCTTGGGTATTTATAGACTTCTCTAGCCTTTCTAAATTAAAAGTGGAGGCCAAGAATTTTGAATTTAGAAATTTGAAAGGAGGGGGTGAAAACATGTTGAATTTTCATGGATCAAAAGGGGAGCATCATTAAGAAAGTTTGATCTTTTTTTGGATGGTTTAAAAAAGGAGGGATGCAAATGGAAGGTGAGGTGATTTTCATCTAGGCATAGGGCGCCCAAATTGAGGGTGAGATGGTTTTCATCTACATATAGGGTGCCCAAATGGAGGATGAGTGTTTTTTTTAAGACATAGGGTGCCTAAATGAAAGGTGAAGTAATTTTCATTTAGGCATAGGGCACCCAAATGGAGGGTAAAGTGGTTTGCTCCATTCAATCTTCAAGTTTCATGGTCCTAATTTGAACCTTTTTTTATCAAACTTACAAGACTTAACTGATTACCAAACCAAATTGAACTAAAATTGACTGAGTTGAATCCAACAAACTCAATTGAACATAACAATACTAAATTAAAAATAGACTTGATTTGTCTTAAATTAAATATAGGACATAAAGTGACTCAAGACCAAAATACATTGTCAGAACCCAAAACTTAAGTATCTGAAATCATAATGAGTGTGAATGGGTTGAATTGCATGCATTCTCTTTCTGATCCTGATGCCCGCACCACTTGAAAGGGTCATTGTAATTTCCCTAAATTTTTTATACTATAATTAGATTTGATGGATCAAAGCTAAGGTGTTGGCTAAGAAAATGATATATTACTTTGACACTTACTCTCTTATGACTAGGTTTGTAATTTTAAAATAGTTATTACCATCACATCCATTCATAAATCGATCATCTATTAAAGAGAGATGAAAATGCTTTTAAAATAGAGATTTCAATAAAGCAATCTATATGGAACAACTCAAAACATTTTATTATATAAAGATAAAAAAATAAATTAGTCAAGTTTCTATTAAGGCTATAAATTGACCAAATGAACCTGTGACCTGAATCAAGCTGATATGATTACACTCACCTAGACCTGCTTTTCAAGACTTCGATCGAGACCATATATCATACTTATGCTATATTTGATTCGATTTTAGGTTTCATAAACTCGAACAAGACCTAAGCTAGCTCGATCTATAATTTTATATAATAACGTTTAAATTTTCTTAATAGTTGCTCGACCTGAACCAATCTAAATTTATTTAATTGTAACCCACTTTAATAAAAGGCCTTTAAGTGTGTTTTGCCTCTCATAGTTCCCTTTGCCAAATAGAAATCCTAACTACCATCTTGTTGAAATTCGATGCCTTATCCTCATCGTCTACAATGTCAGCCTCTTTAATGTCCATTAACACTTTCGGCCCAACAAAATGTAGAGGACGATTAAATTAAGGTAATTGATGAGGCCACTAGTGGAAAATATCAAATCGCTTGAAGAGATAATTCTTTCTGTCTCACCGATTAAGAAAATGCTCAAGAAATTTGAATGCTATTACTAAAGTTCTACTTGTACTCCTTATGATCTTAGTATTTATTCATTTTTTTTTAAAAAGAATAACATTACATCTCAACATAAATATTTTCAAATTATTGGATCTTTCATATTTAGCAAACAAAACCAAACCTAATTTTATGCATGTGATAAAAAGACTAAGGAGATCTAATAGTAATCCTAATCAATCTCACTAAATAATTCTTGGAATAGCATTTAGATATCTTAAAGGAATTCTAAAATATTGATTTATATATACATAGATACATACATATATATTAGATACCTAGAAGTTGTTAAGAATTATAGTGATGCAACCTAAATAATCATTTCTCCTAATATTAAATTTTTGGTCCACTATTTTTTTTCTCTATGAAATTATGGGATTTTTTAAGTAAAATACAATCTCAAGGAGGACTATGAAAGTGGAAATTGATTATTCTTGATACCACTTATACTAAGGTAGAGCAAATTAAAAAAAATTCAACCCAAATTTTTTTACCATCAAATTTATTCTAATATTTTAATCCATCATAATATAAAAGAATTGAAATAACAAATCAATACAATGGTAGTAGAAAGATAAACTAGTACATCTGATTAAAATATATGCTTGTGAGATGAATAAAAAGCATTTTGTGGTTATTGGAATTTGTCGAGTCTCATGAGAACTCAATAAACAAATTGATAAAAGATCTTTCTTCAAGTGGAGTTAAAATCATTGAAGGAGATGAGATTTAAGCTCACTATGCTATCATCAATGGTGCATCCTAACCTTTAAGTCTATAGCTCTTATGAAAAAGAATCAATATGAAAAGAATGAAGATGGCTAGGTGATCATGTTATAGCACTCATCTCAAAGTATATTCCTTTGCAACCTTATAGATAAGTGCTTATATCAATGATACTAATTTTTTTAGGCTGAATTTCACTTTTAATGAGTTTAAAATGAGAAGTCTACAAGATATTAAATTACAAGTACCCTTCAAGGCTCATTAAGTGAGAGTGGTTGTGAAAAATAACTATGAGTTAGAGCTAATCATATTTTCTCTCATAAAAATCAAGACACTAGTATAAGGCCATTAGTAGCACTAGTTCATCTCAAAACCAAATGATCCATAATTTGTATAATTTATTAAAATTTAAGTGAAAGAACTTAGTTTCAGTTCTTGTCTATTATATGGCTCCTTCATGTAGAAGTTAATAGTAGGTGATGTTTAAGTTTAACTAACACCTTACTCATATCATTGTATAAGTTGCTCGAATAAATATTTTTATTAATTTTGAGCTTTAATTTATTTTATCAGTGATAAATGTTAGATAAATTCAAATTATTAAATATTTTTTAAAAATAATTTTTTAGATTTCAATAATTTTAAAGAGCTTTTTATTTGATGTTTTTTTATTGACAAAAAGAGCTAGAACATTAAGAATTAGAGACTCTTTCCAGATCTTTTATTGAGATAAAGCTACCTACATTTATCCTATCTCCAACTAAGAGAGCCTCATGGGCTTATTGTTGGAAAAAAAATAATGAAGGCGATAAATAATATTTCTATTAATTTAGGAATATACATTAACAATAATATTATATTAAAGAAGAATGAATAAATTAATTTAAAATTTTACTTTAAAAAAGTCTATAGAATGAAGTACGTGCATTGAGATGAATCTCTATGAAAACATCCCACTGTATCGAAATGAACCTCTGGGAATGAATTTCTAAGTTTATCTTCCAAAATATGATTGGATTTCTGAACCAATGATCGTGTCTAGTATACTGACAAGAAAATATATGAAAGAAAATAGATAAGAAGCTAGTTTTCATATGAGGATGGAGATAGACCTTTCTTACAGAAAGATATAGGTAAAAGCTTCTAGTACACCTGATGAGATAAGAATAAAATAACTTACAAGAATAGATAGAAAACAAATTTTAAATTAAGAAGCTATAGTAACATAAGTCTTATACTAGCCCTTGTAAATGGGCTTAAACATACCAAACACTATAGCATGGATAAACATCAAGGTTTTAATATATTGCTCATTACAATGAATATATATTGTTTCATATTTTAGGGAATAGCCCAATCTCCAAAGCGGCTATCCCATCATGAATTTTCCAAGGGTGCTCTATGACCAATGCATAGATAATCTGCCATAAGTTTATTTAGTGTTATCCTCTTCCTAATCGTTATAGTCAAGTTCATTTTATTATAGAAAGAGGATCAAAAAAAATTAAAAAATAGATAAAAAATTATTCAGTGCTTTGACTAAACATCTTACGTTTCATTATTAGCCAAACTTCATTCATGAGATCGTTATGCTTCTAAAGATAGATGTCTACTACAATAATTAACTTATGGTCATCAGTTCCATATCCTCGACGGTTGAAAAATATGTTGACGCACTAGTTCTTCTGTAAGTAGATTTATAGTATTATTTTTAAACCTGTCAATTAAGGAAAGGAGAGCTAACCCTCACAATGACCCCCTTGGTTTGTGATTTAGGTGCAACTAGAGGTCCAAATGCTTTAAATGGCTTTCCATGATGGAAATAGCAATCTTGAGCCTTATAATTTGACTTTCCACAAATTAACAAATTGATATTTTTTCTAATTAAAATATTTACCTTAGGCTTGTTATTATTATTATTATTGCCAATGTTATTAAAGGGTCCTTTTTTTCTTAAAACTTTTAGGCTTAGGTTTATCTGCATTTCAACAATATGTGCCTTAACCTGAAATCTTTGCAATTAGTTTTGTGAGGCATGGTATTTATCTTCAATCCTTAAGGCAACAAGCAATTCATTAAAAGTAATTTTTTTTAGTTTTTGTTTTAGGTTCCAGCAAAATCAGACCATGAAGATAACAATTTATTAATGAAAGATGTAATGAACATTATTTCATTAATTTCAATCCTCTTTATTTTTATATCAAAGATAATTTCTTTAAATTCATGAATTTGTTTAGAAATAGATTCTCCATCTACCATATAGAAATCAGTCATCATTCAACAAAATACATTATCAAACCCCTTTTTTTTGGTGCTATATTATATTCTAGTGCTTTCCGTAATTCTATAGTAGTTTTAGTATTGCAAAAATATGATATATATATCAGATAAAGTACTCAAAATTGTACCATGACACAACATTTTTTTCATTAGAATTATGTTTAATAATAAAGGATGAGCCTCCGCTGGTTGAACCATCAATTAACAATTTATTAAATATTTTTTTTAATACCTTTTGAATCATAGAATAAAGACCTATTTCGGGAAGCCAAAATTTTATCTATTGTTAAAAATATAAAAAAATTGGCTTGTGAATTTTCAGGCTTAGTAGATAGAGAATTAATAATATCCATATTATGGAACATAAGGAGAATTTCCTAAATCGTTAGAAAAAATAGTTTCCTCTCTAATCATGTTGAAAAAAAATCAGTTAATTAAAGCAAAAAAAAATATTTCTATTAATTTAGGAATGTGCATCATTAATAATAATAATAATAACTAAATGCAAATAAAGAAATTAATCAGCTTATGCATTGAAGCAACAAGAAAAAAATATTAATTTAAGAATATGCATTAATAATGATGATGATGATGACAATGAACCAAACAAAAAAAAAAATTAATTAAGCCTATGCATTGAAGCGCACCGATGCAACACTGCCCCTTACGTGGATCAATAATATTTGACATGCTCATAAGAAAATATATAAAGAAAACTAGACAAGAAGATAGTTTTCACACGAGGATGGGATAGAGTTTATACCTTATTACATGTAAAATAGATATAAATAAAACCTTTTCATTCATAAAGTTATAGAATAGGATAAAAATAAGAATAAAATAACTTACAAAAAGAAATAGCACATAAATTTTTAATCAAAACATTAGATAGAAAAGAAGAGATTTTAGAGAAAGTCGTGAATGAATCAAGTAGAGCAAGAGATTAAGGTTGGAGTTGGAGCTGTTAGATATCTATTAATGATCTACACAAAATTTATAGAAATAATAGACAGGATCAATGTATTACCTCCAGCCATTGTTTATGATCTACCTCTCTTTGATCTAAATCAGGATCTTGATCTACCTCTCGAGGATCTGAATCAGGATCTTGATTGAAGTTGAGTGCTTCCAATCAACGAGCAATCGCACAACGATGGTGTATGCCATCGGGATTTGCTCTTGATCAGGGACCCAATCTCTCTGGCTTCCTTTTGGTTTTCTCTCGTATGATGTTGTGTTATCAAAAATTTTAGAAGGGATCTCTATTATAGAGATTTCCTTAACTCCCTTCCACCGCCTACTCCCATCAAAGTAGGCATTTTAAATTTAAAAAAAGATGGTTATTACTCATTAGTTAGTGGATGGATATCGTTGAGAATTATCTACAAACGATTAAGATATATTGCAAGTGGTTACCAAATAAAATAGGACATCTACCAACGGGATACTACATTCTCCTACTTGGTCCGCATATTTTATTTTATTCCATAATTCTCAACACTGAACAAGAAACCAAATACATGAATCATAGCGATAGGTTTTCTATAATGAGTATTATCTTTCATGTATTACAATGCATTCAATTTCTTTACCAATATTTCAAATGTGACAATATAACATAATGAATAAATCCTATGTTTATTCAGAGTCCAAAAGAAATTTTTGTCATTTCTCAAAAGTCAAATAATGTGTACATCTGAATAAGAAATAAATAACTAAAATAAGAGTTTCTTTGTACAAATAGTTATCCATGCAATTATATCATTGAACCAACTCCAATTCGTATCACATGATCCTTAAAATTCTTAATTGACATGCCTTTACTCAAAGGATTAGCTATCATCAATTCAGTGCTAATATGTTCTATGACCATTTTATTTTCTTTAACACGTTCTCTTATGGCTAAATACTTAATGTCGATATGTTTACTTCGACTACCACTCTTGTGGTTTTTAGCCAAAAATACAGCAGCTGAATTGTCATAGTACAATTTAATTGGCCTAGCAATAGAGTCAATAATTCTAAGCCCTGAGATGAAACTCTTCAACCATACACCTTGCGATGTAGCATTAAAACAAGCAACAAACTTCGCTTCCATAGTAGAGGTAGCAGTCAAAGTCTGCTTTGCACTCCTCCATGATATGGCTCCACCACTAACATAAATATAAAACCTGATGTTGATTTCTAGAATCAACGTAGCCAGCAAAGTCCGAATCTGAGTAACACTCTATCTCCAAATGATCAGTTCATTTATACATGAGCATGTAGTCCTTGATCCCTTGAAGATCTCATGACCTTTTTAGCAGCTCTCCAGTGGTCTAAACCTGGATTACTCTGATATCTTCCCAACATTCTACTGCAAATGCAATGTCAGATCTTGTACAAACCTGAGCATACATTAGGCTTCCAACAATTAAAGCATATGAATGTTGTGCATCTTTTCCCATTCAAGTTCATTTTTAGGGCACTGGTTCAAAGCGAACTTGTCACCCTTCACTATAGGTGCAACACTTGTGAACAATTTTTCATCTGAAATCTCTACAAGACTTTATTGATATAAGTTTCTTGAGACAATCCTAAAATGCCTGATATCTTTCTCTATGGATCTTAATACCAATGACATAAGATGCTTCGCTCATATCTTTCATATTAAAATTCTTGGAGAGAAATTGTTTCACCTCATGTAGCAACCCTTTATCATTGGTTGCAAGTATATGTCATCCACATATAGGACCAAAAAATAAATTTTGCTCCCACTAACCTTCTGGTATATACATTGATTAATGATGTTCTCTTCAAAACCAAAGGAATATATCACATCATAAAATTTTAAATACCACTGATGTGAGGCTTGTTTCAATCCATATATGGATTTCTTAAGTTTGCAAACCAAATGCTCACTATCACCAGAGAAAAATCCTTCATGCTGTTTCATGTAAGCCTCTTCCTCTAGATCTCCATTAAGGAATGTAGTTTTCATATCTATTTGATGTAACTCAAAATCAAAATGAGCTACAATGCCATAATTATTCAGAGAGAATCTTTCTTGGATATAGGAGAAAATGTCTCCGTGTAGTCGATTCCTTCCCTCTGATTGAACCCTTTGACAATGAGTCTTGCTTTATCTCTCAATGTTACCTTGTGAGTCTTTCTTTATTTTAAAGATACATTTACATCCAATGGCTTTTACACCATCACGCAACTCAATAAGATCCCAGACTCGATTAGATGCCATAGATTCCATCTCGTCCTTCATGGCATTGTACCACAAGTTTGATTCCTTAGAATTCATGGCTTATGAAAACGTTTCAGGATCATTTTTGGCTCCAATGTTATAGTCAGATTCATGTAGATACACAATATAATCGCTAGGAATTGTTGATTTCTTTATTCTAGTTGATTTTCTTAATGTTGTGTCAATGACCTCTTGAGAAGTATCTTGCACAATGATTGTTGTTGAACAACATGATCTTTTATATTATCATCAGCTTGTGAAATCTCAATGACTGGTTGTTGAGCACTTATTTGAGTTTGAGGAGTGCTATAAATAACAACCAATCCCTCACTTGAAGTGGAAGCTGAATATCTGAATGATCTTTCTCAAAAGAAGCCAAATACTGAGATTGATCACTCCCACTGATCAAGTCATTCTCAAAAATTTTGCATTTCTTGATTCCACAATCCAGTACTGTGAGATGGACAATAAAATCTATAACCCTTGACTTCTCAGCATATCCAATAAAATATCCACTAATAGTCCTTGGGTCTAGTTTCTTTTCTTGTGGATTATAAACTCTTACTTCAGATGGGCATCCTCAAACACGTATATGTTGCAAACTTGGTTTCCAACTTTAAATAAATCAAATGGCGTTTTGGAAATAGCTTTGGTTGGAACCCAGTTTAATATATACGTAGCTATTTTAAGAGCTTCAGTCCAAAGGATTTAGGTAGGTTGGAGCTGATAATCATGCTCCTTACCATGTCCAATAATGTTTGGTTCCTCCTTTCAGCACCATTTTGGTCAGAGACCCCGGCATGGTGTATTGTGCAATAATTTCATTTTCTTCAAGAAACCGAGCAACAAACCAGGTACTTGTCTATTCTCAGTGTATCTATCATAATATTCTCACCTCTATCTGACCTCATGATCTTAATTTGCTTGCCGCATTTTTCTCTACTTCTGCCTTGAATACCTTAAAGGCATCTAATGCTTCATTCTTATTATGAAGCAGATAGAGATACATATATCGTGAATAGTCATCAATAATGAGATGAAGTATCTCTAACCATACGAGTCCATATCTGAACTACAGATATCTGTATGTACGTATGATCTTCAATATTTCTAAACTTTTCTTTATCTTTCTTGGACTTGTTGGTTTGCTTTCCCTTTATGCAGTCTACACAGGTGTCAAAATCAGTAAAATCAAAAATATCAAGTACTCATCTTTTACTAATCTTTTAATTCTCTCAATGGAGATGTGACCTAATCTTCGATGCCACAAAACAGAGGAATTCTCATTCATAACACATCTTTTCATACCAGTTTGGGCGGCATCACATTATAGGAGGTATTTTTTCAAATTAATTTGGAAAAGATTGTCGGACAATGTACCATTCCCAATAAGCTTAGATTTATAAAATAAATCAACAAAGCTTTTATTAAAATTAAAGGAATATCCTGCGAGTACAAGTCTTGACACTGAAATCAAATTTCTAGAGAAACTTAGAATATAAAAAGTCTTTCCAAATCTAAAACAAAACCATAATCTAAAATAAGTATGCACATCCCAATTGCTTCCACATGTGAACCCATCTTGTTTCTTGATAGATGCTTTGTTTACTTCCCAATGGTTTCCTTTGATTTAGAAAACCCTGTATGGTATTTGAAACATGGATTGTAGAACCAGAATCAATCCACCATGTGTTATGACATATAACCAAATTGGATTCATAACATACGAATGAGGTTAGAGTACCTTTCTTGTCAAGCCAAGCCTTGAATTTGAGGCAATCCTTCTTTATATGCCTTTTCTTCTTGCAAAAGAAGCACTTGGGCTCCTTCTTATCTTCTGTATAGATGGGTACTTGACCCTTTCCTTTGCGTTTGGCTTTATGGGCTTTAGTCTTTCTCTGAGTAGCTAAATGCATACTTTCTCCATTTTCAAAATCAACCTTCCTTCCTTTTGAACACACATGGTCAAAAGTTCATTAATTGACCATTTTTCCTTATGGTGTTGTAAGATATTTTGAAGGGACTATACTGCTGTGGGATTGAATTCAAAATAAAGTGCACTAAGAAAGATTCTGACATCTCAACCTCTAGGGATTTCAACTGAGCCGCAATGCCCTCATCTTCATGATGTGCTCACGCACACCTCCAACAGTAGTGAGCTTTGACAATTTTACCATTAGGGTGCTAGCCATGCCTTGTTTGAAGACTCAAATTGTGCATCAATAGCCTTCAGAAGTTCCTTAGCATTTTTGCACTCAGGAATTGAACCACGTATACTAGCAGAAATCTTAGTACGTATGAATATCGTACTGAGGCGATTGGATCGCTTCCATCGTTCATATGCAGCAATCTTAGCCTGAGTACTGGTAGATGTAACTGAATGTGGTTCATCCTTCCTGATAGCATAGTCAATATCCATGCACCCTAATTGAAGAAAAATTCTTTCCTTCCATAATTTATAATTATCACCACTTAAATCGGGAACATCACATTTCATATAAGAAACATTAAAAGGCAAAATAGCTGCATAAAAATAAAAAATCATGTTCATATAAATGAATTTGAGGCATATAACTTAATGCCATGTTTACTAATGTAAACATGCAATAACATGAATCAATAACATATAATAACTACCCGTGGGCTAAGTTATTATACTTAAATAGACTCATTAACTTAATGATGTGACTAACAAATTATATTCCTTTCTTAATTCATGGGTAATTAAGAAAATAATTTATTATCCCATCCTAATTAATTATAACAGTGCAATAAAAATTCATGGGATAAGATCCATTGCATTAATATAATTAATCATAATTAATGTCATCTAACCTTATGTGATTTTTGCAACTCAATAATAATTTTGATTAATTAAAGATGCTGTGGCTACTCCTCAATTAATCAAAATCATATTGACCGCATGACATTTGAGCTCCATTATATGCATATAGATTAACCAATTTAGTATGATTATTAGGTAGTGATCTTAATCAAGATAACATTTTCCAATCAAGATCTGAATTAATTAAATTAGCCAGGCCAGTAGAAAAGAGGTAGGGGTCCCCGTTGCTTTCCTTAGGTCAGTCAACGGAACCAATTAAGTAACCACAATCTCTTCACTTTTCTAGACACCAATTGACCAATCAAACCTTGAAAGGATTTGCACTGTGATTTTTCACACTATCACCAAATATAATTTTATTCATGCATAACATAAAATCTAATATGCAAAACAGAAGATAGCATATCAACCATCTATTTAATGCTTTTTTAAAATTATCATCTTAAGAAAATTTTTTGGCAATTAAAACACGTCCGACCATGGCTCATTATTCTCTTGGGCGAGTCTATGGATAGTCTATACAAAACACCTTAGGCATAGAGGCTCAGGAGGCGTATTTTAATACAAAAAATTTAAACTTAAGAAATAAATAATAAAACAAACCATATCACATGATATAATAAAATATTAAACAGATAAAGTATGCATTTAAAATTTAACAAATGAATAAGGTGCTATTTTATCCTCTCTTCTTCAAAATTACGCGAAAAAGCCAAAAAATTGCGAGTTAAAATGGACTAGCGAAATAGATATGCTTGCCAACCTTCTTTATAATAGATATAATAAATTAAATTATATCCTAAAATTCTTTATCTATATCATCTTCCATTATACCATATGAGAAAAGAAAAAGGCACTTCTAAAAATCGTGGAAGAAATTTCAACAATCATATCATCTCCCAACTGCTAAGTACAAAAAATAGGAAAGAAAAATAGTTTAAAACCTTTTTTTTAATATAGTACTGAAATCATGCTCTTCCATAAAAATATATGCTTTAATCGTAAGCATAAAAGCTTTTTTTTTTTAAATGCTCGTGAGAAACCCAAAAATTTCGTCCGCGAGAAAACCGAAAATGCAAAAAGAAAAGTTTTCTCTCCTTTAACATGAACAGGATTCACCGCATGGCCACGTTCCGCTCAAAGAAAAACGGCTCCGTCACCGCAAGCACGTTTCCGCTCAAAGACTCCGTCAGTATGCCACGTTTCCGCTCAAAGACTCCGTCGGTATGCAGGAGAAAGGAAAGGGCTTTTCCCTGACCAAAAAAATTTCGAAACCACACAACTACCCCCACGGTGGTTTGAAAGTTAAATCTTAACCACTACAACAAATCCCAAATTCTCATCTTATTTATAATTCTTTTTATTTAAATCATATCTAAGAATAAAAAAAAATAAATTTTGATGATCACTTACAATCTTCTAGACGATCTATTAACTATTAACTCTATAATTAGATAGTTGGGTTATTTGGTACATCCCTAATATCTTTACCTTATTCGGTCAAATCTTCTAGACAATCTATTAACTATTAACTCTCTCGGGTAATTAGGTAGTTGGGTTATTTGGTACGTCCCTAATATCCTTACCATATATCGATTGGGGGTCAAATAATCCAGGGTATTACCAGTAGAAATAGAGATAAGAATGCCTTCTCACATGAATAATGAGATAATTAGTTGTTCTAAAAATTTAATTAGATCCAAAATAATTAAATATCAAATAAGGCAAATGTATTGAGGCTCTGATGCCAACTGTTAGATATAATGATCTACACAAATTTTGTATAGAAATAATAGACATGATCAATGTATTACTTCTAGCTATTGTTTATGATATACCTCTCTTTGATCTAAATCAGGATCTTGATCTATCTCTCGAGAATCAGGATCTTGATTGAGTTGAGTGTTTCAATCAATGAGCAATCGCACAACGATGGTGTATGCCCAATGATGGTATATACTCTTAGGATTTGCTTATGTGTATACACTCAAGATTTGCTCTTGATCAGAGATCCAATCTCTCTGGCTTCCTTTTGGTTTTCTTCGTATGATG
This sequence comes from Calamus simplicifolius, assembly GCA_900491605.1. Taxonomy (NCBI): domain Eukaryota; kingdom Viridiplantae; phylum Streptophyta; class Magnoliopsida; order Arecales; family Arecaceae; genus Calamus; species Calamus simplicifolius. Next base: position 58,508 of record UESW01002042.1, on the reverse strand, counting down.
TGTTATCGAAAACTTTAGAAGGGATCTCGAGATTTCCTTAACTCCCTTCCACCGCCTACTTTCGTATGCATTTTAAATTTCAAAAGAGATATGGTTATCACTCATTAGTTAGTGGATGGATATTATTGAGAATTATCTGCAAATGATTAAGATATATGGCAAGTAGTTACCCAATAAAATAGGACCATCTACTAACGGAATACTACATGAGCTAGAGTGAGAGAATAGGAGGTTGTGATTTGTAAAATAGATATGAGAAATTCATGGGTTCATAATGAAGATGAGTTTGTATCAAAAATATATATTTTATAAATATAGAACTCTATTAACATAACTTGATACATAGAACATTATATTAAAAGTCTTTTAACTAATCAAGAGTGAAAGCCATCCAATATAAACTACATCCAATATAAACTATCTTTCCCTTCCATTTTCTTTGATGATATCCATGATTCATACATCTCGGCTGAAGATTACGAGCCTAAGAATAGTTATCAGCAAAGTTTAGACGTCACGTTAGGTATCAATTAGATATAGATCAAAATTTCTTTAATGGACTTATACAAAAAAAAAAATCAAATAATCATTTAATATCTAACCTAAATATAAGACAGTATATATATATATACACTCAATTGGGTAAAGATTCAACAATCCAGTATTATTATAGTATTGCTCTAATCGATGAAACACATTCTATTTTTATTATATACAATTTTTTTATGTCTTTAACGAAGCCTTACCTATAGCAGCAGACCTAAGTCACCTAACATTTATTTATTTATTTATTTCTAACATTTATTTAATTATTTTAATCCGGCAACCTATCACCATCCAAGTACCCAACCGACCCTAGGGTTCCCTCTGCCAAATGACAGAATCAAACAAAAATTTATCACGTGGACGATCACGATTTAACCAGATAGGTGGGGCACAATCCACGCAAACTCCTCCGCGGGTTCATTTAACCGCAACCTTTTTGTCCTCCAAAGCGCCGGGGGTGCGAGAGGGAAACGATTGGCGGGAAAATTTTCGCGTGAAACGCCTCACTCACGCGCTCCTTAAATTTTGATCATCCGGCATCTGACGCTCTAAAATATAATCTAGCTCCATCCCATGCTATGAACCGTCGGATCTTTAAAGAATTTGCTGGAGCTGAAAGCGGCTCGATATAATTGCCCCCCACTTGCTCCCATTTCGATGACTTCAAGCATAAAGAATAAACCGTGAGGGAGGCAAAAAAAAAGAGAAAAAAATCCCTACAAAAAATCTCTGAGAAATCCAATCGCCGCAATCATTTTGGTCGGAAATTCTCTCGATCGGTTGTGGGATCTGAAGGTAATTCTATTTTTCCATTTTCTCTTGGTGACTCTAACAGCATCGGGACGAGGGCTTGAAACCTTGTTATTTCGATCGATCTGGGTCGACTCATGGGTTTTAGTTCTTCCTCCTTTGTTTTTGACGTTTTCCTTGTGGCGGAGTAAACTCTAGATTTGGAGGAATAAATGTCTTTTTTTCCGTCGTTTGTTTATTTATTTCTTTTGTCGCAGGTATTGCTCACGGTCTGTTGTGGCGGAGTAAACTCTATATTTGGAGCAATAAAATGTCTTTTTTCCGTCATTTTAATTTAATTTTTTCGTCGCAGGTATTGCTCACGGTCCGTTGCTGAAAAAAAAAAGATCAAAGTCATGCCTCTCTGAAGAGGTTTAGAGATAATATGTATCTTTTTTTTGTTGTTTCCAAAAGCCTCGAAAGGCTTCGATTTGCCGTTTTGGATTCGGCCAGGGGAGAAACAAGATTAAAGGCGTGATTTTTATACCGATTATAGGTGGTTTGCTGAAAAATTCGAAGCCTTAGTTTTTCTGGAGTTGTTTTATTGTCTGTTCGTTTGATTGTGGTGGATTTGGTTGAAATATCGTGATGGAAGGCGTTGTGATTCCTGGTACTGTTCGAGCTGAAGACTCAAATCACACTGATGCCGACGAGGGCGCCATGATTGTAGATGGTTCCCGTTCTGGAGTATTGGAAGAATGCCAAGCAATGGGGAAACATCTTGTGGTTCTTAACAGGGTTCCTGAAGTCGAAGACGATTTGATGATCCTTGATGCCTCTCCAATAGAATCATTGAAACAATTGCAATCAACTGCAGACGAGCCTGAGAAGGTAAAGATAGACGTGAATTTCAGTGTTGTGAATCTAAATGGTGTTCCATTGGAAGGTTCAAATCAGCTGGAAGTAAATGCAGACCCCATGATTGTGGATAATTCTGCTGTGGAAGCATCGAAAAAGCCCCAAACTATTTTTAAAGATCAGGAGAAAGGGGAAAAGAAACAGTTGAAGCGGAAGAGAGCTGCAACTGGCATGAATAAGGAATCTTTGGCTGCGGAATGCCATCAGGACATGGATGACCTGTTTGAATATTATAAAGAAGTTTCAGGTCATACACTAAATTTGGAAGCGAGCACATGTTCTTCTAATAACTCAATGATTGCTTGCTTGCTGGAGGAGAGCAATCTTCCATTTTCCAAGTTGGTAGAGGAAATCTTTGATAAGTTAAGGGCAAGGGAAGGGGTTACTTTGGCTTCAGTGAGAGGTGCTGTTCTCCTGGTTGGGCAGAGAATGATGTATGGGTTCCTAATGTGGATGCTGATGTATTGGAAGATCAGTCACAATCTTGCCTTTGGTGCTGGGAGGTAAAATCTTTTGGCTATTATTTCTTTCGTCTGTTTGCCTTTTCTGTATGCGCAAGTTATAAAATTTTCTTGATGGTCTGCTGATCAGACAAGAGACTTAAAGTTGTTGCCTGCAACTCTACGTGGATTTCTGAATATTCGCCGCACTGCACGGAAAAAAATTCATGAGAGGATTTTGGTTCTTTCAGGTATCTTCATCATATTTGTGGTTGCTTCTAATTAAAGTTTAGTAGAGTTATGGCAACATGAAATTAATTGTTGCATGGTAAATTTAAATAATCGCATGCTTTTCTTGAGGTTCTTAAGGTCTGACATCTTAGCTATCTTGGAGAGTGAATGATACTGTAATGCACCAATACATCAACTATCTTGATCAAGAAGAAATATCTTAGGCTGAAAAAAATTGTAAGGACCGTGATAGTCTGATATCATCTGATATGTCTGCCAAGATATGGAAATATTGGCTGATCAATTAAAAACAAGATTAACTATGACCTTTAAAAGTATTTTAATGTTAAGTGATTAAAAATCCATAATAAGATAGTAGAAGAAAGATTGTCCCATACATATATGGATATTATTCAGCCAATATCCAGGAATGCATTACTGAGATCATAAGAGCTGATTATGCAAGCGCATATCATATTGGTGATTTCCAATACCAATGCAAATGTATTTTATACCCGGGATTAGGGGTGTAATCGAGCCGAGACGAGTCAATACAGTGCCAAGCTCGAGCTCGACTTGACTCTAAAATTTGAAGCTCGAAAATCGACTCGAGCTTGATTGAGTTTCTTATTTAGAGTTCGAACTCGAGCTCGATGAAATGCTCGATATACTCGAGCTCAGCTTGACTTGACTCGAATTTTTATGTAAAAATTTAAAAAATAACTTTTAAATTAAAATAAAATATGTTCTCAATTAAAAATTCAAAAGAGTTCTATAAAGTTAGGATAATATTATAAATATGTATAATTATAGGGGTAAAATAGTAAAATTAAGTAAGCTCGATTAAGCTCGCGAGCTTTTCGAGCTGAGTATTTTAATACTCGAACTCAATTCAATAATATACTCGAGTAGCAGCTGTCACGCTCCAGACCCTATATTGGATCTAGGGGTGGCAACCCGCCGCATGCCTAGCATGCAAGGCGTTCCGAAATATAACATTTAATACCAGAAGTGGTAATAACTATATATCGTCCAATTTAAATGGTTCTTAATACAAATCATAATCATAGGTTTTAGGCTACATGCCCATCATACATAAGTCACTGGGGTTACAACAAAATGTTGGATCTTAGTTTCCTCTGAATGAAGCTCCAACTACCCCAGATCCCATTCTTCAGTTCTGTGGCTCTGAAAAACATTGTAAGATTTATATGAGCTTACACTCAATAAGTAAGCCTACTATTATATAATCATTTCGTCAAGAATTATCAAACCATATTTCTATGTATAAAACTTCCAATTTCAAATACATTCATCATGTTATCAAAACATGTATATCATCAGCTCAAATAATTTTGGAAGCTTAATTATACAATAAATGCTGCAATATGCAATGTAAGCAAATCCACTGTATTCATATAATTATTATTTCTTATGTGTCCCACGGCCCTACAACACCCATCTGGTGTATCACTCTTTAATGTCCCTAAGAGGAAGGGTCCTGGTACCAGCGTTATGCCATATATCATAATCAATCACAACACATCCTCTAGATGTGTGTGCGTTATGCAATATATCAATCACATCACATCCTCTAGATGTGTGTCCTCCACATATCTCCCCTGTGGAGGTGGGTCCCGTATCTCTCGGCATTTCACATCGTTTCACATCATATGAGAACCGCGGCGACACATATCATCCTCATATTTGCATGTAGCACATCATGCATCATCATGAGCAATAGCTCATCATATCATATATACAGTGGTTTGTACATTCATAGCATAAAATACATCAATAATACCAGTATATTTTGCAAAGCCAAAATAATAACATCATTCAATTTTTGCACTTTTATAATCCCTTACTTTGCAAAATATAAGTAATCACATATAATTATAACAGATACCCAATTGTATAACAAAATTCCATTTTGCCCCTTTTTTTTTTTTTTCAAATAATGCAATATATCCATAATTTTATATTTTAATAAATCATGAAAATTATAATAAATGGCTTACTTGCCTCAGCATGCTAATTCCAAATTGTAAATCAGCTATGTAGACATCCGGTTACCTACAGCATTAATTTCCATAATTAAATCTCCAAAAATTGGAACAATGCAGCATTCCCTTAAGGTCTACCCAGTCTAATCCTGGGCCCAACTTTGGGCTCAAATATCTCTCAATTTATAAGCCTGAATGGGGAAATAAAAATATCCCGAGAAACTAGAATCAATGCTGAATCGGGACATATTTTTATTTCTCCATTTTCGGCCCAATACGGGGCCCAAATCGCAGCCCCAAAACAGCTCACGAGCCGGCCCAATAGGGCCCAACGTGGGACGGCCCAAGCCGGCCCACGTCTTCATCGTCTCCCCCGCCTCCTCCCCTGTTTCGCTCGAAACAGGGGGAGGCCGTGCCGGCGGCCAGGGCCGCCGCCGGCCAAATTCCGGTGGCCCGGCCATCGGCGACCGGGCCACTCTCTCTCTCTTTCTCCCTCAATTCTCTCTCTCTCTCTCGCTCGAATCACGGCACGCGACTCGTGCGGTGGCACGGCCGGCCACCGTGGCCGGCCGGATCCTCACCGGACGGTCGCCCGCCGTCGGTGAGGCCTCCTGGCCGACGCCCAGGCCCGGCGAGGCATCGGGCACTCCGCCGGGCCCGAACCAAGCCGTGAACCGGCTTGGTTCTCCCTCTTTCTCTCTGTCTCTCTCTCTCGATCTCTCTGCAACTCTCTCTCTCTCCCTTACCTGTGGCTGGCCGGTGGGGGAGAGCTCATGGAGGAGGGGCGTTCCCCCCCTCCTTATATAGCGGCAAGGGGAGGGTTATCCCTCCCCTGTACCCATGTGAAGGGGGGCGTCGGCGCCCCCTTCCTTGACTGGCTGGCAAAGTTGCCGCAGCCATCAATAATGGCGGAGGAAGGGGCGGCGCCCCCCCTTCCTCCGTCAACAATGGCGGATCCTCACCACGTGAGGATCCGCCACTGTAACAGGGCTTCACATTCTTCCCTTCTTATAAAAATTTCGGCCTCGAAATTGGTGTATCTCATATAACATTTAAAATCCAAAGCTTTATCATATGATTAATCTTCTCTACATATGTTAAGTTGCAAACAATTGAGGATATTTTTCTTTAATTTCTTCCTCAAGCTCCCAAGTAGCTTCCCTCTCAGAATGGTTACTCATTGAACCTTGACATAAGGAATGCTACGCCGTCTTAAAACTTGATCCTTACGGTCCACAATACGCACAGGATGCTCCTCATATGTTAGATCCTTCCTTAACTGCATGGGCTCAAACTGTATCACATGGCTGGGGTCAGGAATGTACTTTCTCAACATAGATACATGAAATACATTGTGTACCCCAGAGAGTGCCGGAGGTAATGCCAAGCTATAAGCTACCTCCCCTACTTTGCTCAGAATTTCAAATGGTCCAATGTATCGTGGACTCAGTTTACCTCTAATCCCAAATCTCATCACATTTTTGGTTGGTGATATCTTCAAGAAGACATGATCTCCAATTTGAAATTCTAGCTCCCTTCTTCTCACATCAGCATAGCTCTTCTGTCGGCTCTGAGCTGTGCGGAGTCGTCCCTTGATCAGTTGTACCTTTTCTACTGTCTGTCGAATTAGCTCGGGCCCAACAATTTTCTCTTCCCCACATCATCCCAACATAAGGGAGATCTGCATTTTCTACCATACAAGGCCTCAAATGGAGCCATCTGGATACTGGCCTGGTAGCTATTATTGTAAGCAAATTCCACCAAAGATAAGTGGTTGTCCCAAGCACCACCCAGGTCCATCACACAGGCTCGCAACATATCCTCCAGGGTTTGTATGGTTCTCTCAGACTGCCCATCTGTCTGAGGATGGAAGGCTGTGCTGAAGTTCAATTTGGTCCCAGAGCTCTATGAAGACTCTTCCAGAATTGGGACACAAACCTAGTATCCCTATCTGATACAATAGATACGGGAATACCATGGAGCTTCACAATTTGCTCAATATACATGTTGGCCAATCTCTCACTGGAGATCCCAACTCTGAATGGTAGGAAATGGGCTGACTTCGTTAATCTGTCTACAATGACCCATACCGCATCATTGTTCCGAGGGGTCTTAGGCAGACCAGTCACGAAGTCCATAGTGATCTTCTCCCATTTCCATTGTGGAATCATCAGAGATTGAAGGGTCCCGCAGGCCTTTGATGCTCAGCCTTCACTTGTTGACATACCAAACACTTGGCTACGTATTGAGCAATCTCGCTCTTCATTCCTTTCCACCAAAAGTTTTCCTTTAGGTCTTTATACATCTTGGTACCTCCGGGGTGCACCGTGTAAGGAGAATAGTGGGCCTCCTTCAAAATCTCTGCTCTTAGTTCCACCACATTTGGCACACAGAGCCTGCCATCAAATCTCAGGGATCCATCCTCCATTATAGCAAATTCATTTTGAACCCCTGACTTCACTGCTTCTTTAATCTTTTGCAGGTCCAAGTCTTCTTTCTGGGAGGACTTGATCCTGTCTAACAGAGTTGGTTGGAGTACAAGTGTTGCTACAAGTCCATCGGACCGTTGTACTCGCAATCCAACCTCCAGCTTCTCAAGATCCCTCCGGATGTGAGGCTGAGAGGTGATCATAGAAGCTAACTCCGAGGAGGATTTCCTACTCAAAGCATCAGCTACCACATTGGCCTTCCCTGGATGATAGTGCAGGTTCAGGTCATAATCTTTTAGTAGCTCCATCCACCTCCTTTGTCTTAAGTTTAACTCCTTCTGAGTGAAGATGTACTTCAGACTTTTGTGGTCTGTGTACACATCACATGCTTCTCCATATAGATAATGCCAGATTTTTAAGGCAAAAATCACAGCAGCCAACTCCAGGTCATGAGTAGGATAATTTTGCTCGTATGGCTTTAGCTGTCTGGAGGCATAAGCTATCACCTTCTCATTTTGCATCAGAACACATCCCAATCCCTTCCGAGAAGCATCCGTGTATAGAGTGAATCCTCCAGATCCTGACGGAAGGGTAAGGACGGGGGCTGACACTAGGCGTTGTTTCAGCTCCTGGAAACTTCTCTCACACTCCTCAGTCCAGTCAAACTTCGCTTGCTTTTGGGTCAAGCGAGTCAGGGGTAGAGCAATGCGAGAAAAGCCCTCCACGAATCTGCGATAATATCCTGCCAGCCCTACGAAGCTTCTGACTTCAGATACATTGGAAGGTCGACTCCAATTTACGACCGCCTCAATCTTCTTTGGGTCCACGGTTATGCCATTTTTAGATATTACGTGACCCAAGAATGATACTTGGCTCAACCAGAAGTCACATTTCTGCAACTTGGCATAAAGCTTTTTCTCTCGAAGGGTTTGCAGAACAATCTTCAGGTGGTCCATATGTTCCTCCTGGCTTTTTGAATACACCAGGATGTCATCAATGAACACCACCACAAACTGGTCTAAGTATGGCTTAAAGATTCTGTTCATCAAGTCCATGAATGCTGCCGGGGCATTAGTTAACCCAAACGGCATCACCAAGAACTCGTAGTGGCCATACCTAGTCCTGAATGCTGTCTTAGGCACATCTCCAGCCTGGACCTTGAGTTGATGATATCCTGACCGAAGGTCAATCTTCGAGAATACCCGAGCTCCTTGGAGTTGATCGAATAGATCATCGATCCTCGGCAAGGGATACTTGTTCCGCACTGTTACCTTATTGATTTCTCGGTAATCAATGCAGAGCCGAAGACTCCCATCCTTCTTTTTGACAAATAATACTGGAGCACCCCAAGGAGAGACACTCGGTCTGATAAATCCCCGGTCTAGGAGCTCTTGCAATTGGTTCTTCAACTCTTTTAGTTCAGCTGGGGCCATACGATAAGGGGCCTTGGATATAGGTCCAGTGCAGGGACCAAATCAATGGTGAACTCCACTTCCCGGTCTGGAGGCAATTCGGTCAAATCATCCGGGAAGACGTCAGGAAACTCCATAGCCACTGGAATATCCTTCAATTTCACCTCTTCCTGCTGAAGGTCCTTGACCACAGCAAGAAACCCTTGGCCACCCTTCATCAAGTATTTGGCAGCCCGCAGTGCTGATACAAACACTGAAGCCAGGTGTTCTTGGCTTCCAGTAAAACTGAATTCAGGCTGATTAGGGATTTTGAAGATCACCATTTTCCTGAAACAGTCCACCGAAGCATGATAGGAGGCCAACCAGTCCATCCCAAGGATAACATCAAAGGACTTTAGTGGAAGGACGATTAGATCAGCCTCCAGCCTCTTGTCGCCCACGTTGATCTGGCAGGATCTGCATACAGACTCCACCCTCATAACATCTCCATTTGGGAATGCAATGAGCAACTCTTGTTCTAGGGGAACGGTTGTCAACGATGCATTATTGGCAAGATAAACATCAGATATAAACGAATGCGTGGCACCCGGATCTACTAAAGTTTGAGCATAAGTGTTGCCTACTTTAATTGTCCTGATCACAAAGTTTAGTTGTCTTAGATGTCATATAGCGGATCCTATTTATCCTTCATGATTAATGCATTATATCGCATATGAACCAAATAATCTTAAAGGGGTACTTAGGTAATAGGTATACCTGCCACAACGGAGTTAGAAGCGCAGCATCCTGTTGGGTGAGGGTGAAGACCCTTCCCTGGGTCCTCGGCTGCTGCGGCTGGTTCATCCCAAGATTTGGAGAAGACAGCTGCTCCCTCCGAAGGGGACAAGTGGCCATCTTGTGATCCACTTTCCCACATATAAAGCAGGCACCTCTCGGCCCACGGCACTGCCTGCCCGGGTGGAAGTTCCCGCAGTGAGGGCAACGGGTCTCCTTACCCTTCGGTCCTGAGGGGGGCTGATATGTATCTTTCTTCTTAGCCTGTCCCGAAGACTGGCTCGAAGGAGACCCTTTCCTCTTCCTCTTTACCTTCTGGTTCCTATTCACATCTCTTTCGATTACCAGGGCTTTACTCACCACAGCACTATATGTGGAGAGTTCAAATGCATTGACTGCTTGCCTCAGTTTGGGTCGCAGTCCTTCAGTGAACCTGGTGATCTTGGCTCTCTCAGTGGTCACTATTTCCGGAGCAAACCGAGCTAGCCTAGTGAACTCGGCTTCGTACTGGGCCACAGAGAGATTCTTTGTTCCAGCTCCAGAAACTCAGACTCCATCTGTCTTTGCACACTACTAGGAAAGTATTTGTTGAAAAAGGCCTCCTTGAACTCCCTCCAGGAAACAGCTTGTCCACCTAATCGCTGCTCCATATGCAACCACCAATCATATGCCTCCCCTTGAAGGAGATAGGTGGCAAATCTAATCCGCTCCTCCTCCTGGCTACCATGGGCCATGAAGGCCTTCTCCATCTCCCTCATCCATCCCTCAGCATCAGCGGGATTGGTGGATCCAGAGAAGGGAGCAGGGGCTAAGCTCTTAAACTCAGCAAAGCTACGACCCCCTCCTTGTCAGGGTTGCGGCGGAGCGGGCTGGACTGGTGGTTCAGGTTCGACTCGCGGGTTTTGCTGAGTAGGAGGGCCGGGCTGAGCAGGCACCACTTGTTGGATTTGCTGCTGCATAGCCTGCACCATTTCCACAAGGGCCTGAAGTATCTCAGTCTGGCGCTGTTGTTGGCCATTCCCAGCCACATTGATGGAACCAGAGCCTCCAGAAGTTTGCTGGCCTCCCTGCTGGCCAGAGTCACCAGCCTGGGAACCTCCAACTTGTCGCATACTTCTGGTGTGACGAGGCATGACTATTCCCTGCCAAGTTTGGTTCCAATCAATATCTTTACAAACCCTTAAGTTTTCAAAATATATTTATTAGAAAAAATTTTATATCTTCTTAGAGTTGTTACCCTCCCAGTGTCATCCTACTGTTTTGTTTAGTGTCGTCCTATGTTTGTCCCTAAGGTCAAACCTGGCTCTGATACCACATTAGCTGTCACGCTCCAGACCCTATATTGGATCTAGGGGTGGCAACCCGCCGCATGCCTAGCATGCAAGGCGTTCCGAAATATAACATTTAATACCAGAAGTGGTAATAACTATATATCGTCCAATTTAAATGGTTCTTAATACAAATCATAATCATAGGTTTTAGGCTACATGCCCATCATACATAAGTCACTGGGGTTACAACAAAATGTTGGATCTTAGTTTCCTCTGAATGAAGCTCCAACTACCCCAGATCCCATTCTTCAGTTCTGTGGCTCTGAAAAACATTGTAAGATTTATATGAGCTTACACTCAATAAGTAAGCCTACTATTATATAATCATTTCGTCAAGAATTATCAAACCATATTTCTATGTATAAAACTTCCAATTTCAAATACATTCATCATGTTATCAAAACATGTATATCATCAGCTCAAATAATTTTGGAAGCTTAATTATACAATAAATGCTGCAATATGCAATGTAAGCAAATCCACTGTATTCATATAATTATTATTTCCTTATGTGTCCCACGGCCCTACAACACCCATCTGGTGTATCACTCTTTAATGTCCCCTAAGAGGAAGGGTCCTGGTACCAGCGTTATGCCATATATCATAATCAATCACAACACATCCTCTAGATGTGTGTGCGTTATGTAATATATCAATCACATCACATCCTCTAGATGTGTGTCCTCCACATATCTCCCCCTGTGGAGGTGGGTCCCGTATCTCTCGGCATTTTACATCGTTTCACATCATATGAGAACCGCGGCGACACATATCATCCTCATATTTGCATGTAGCACATCATGCATCATCATGAGCAATAGCTCATCATATCATATATACAGTGGTTTGTACATTCATAGCATAAAATACATCAATAATACCAGTATATTTTGCAAAGCCAAAATAATAACATCATTCAATTTTTGCACTTTTATAATCCCTTACTTTGCAAAATATAAGTAATCACATATAATTATAACAGATACCCAATTGTATAACAAAATTCCATTTTGCCCCTTTTTTTTTTCAAATAATGCAATATATCCATAATTTTCATATTTTAATAAATCATGAAAATTATAATAAATGGCTTACTTACCTCAGCACGCTAATTCCAAATTGTAAATCAGCTATGTAGACATCCGGTTACCTACAGCATTAATTTCCATAATTAAATCTCCAAAAATTGGAACAATGCAGCATTCCCTTAAGGTCTACCCAGTCTAATCCTGGGCCCAACTTTGGGCTCAAATATCTCTCAATTTATAAGCCTGAATGGGGAAATAAAAATATTCCGAGAAACTAGAATCAATGCTGAATCGGGACATATTTTTATTTCTCCATTTTCGGCCCAATACGGGGCCCAAATCGCAGCCCCAAAACAGCTCACGAGCCGGCCCAATAGGGCCCAACGTGGGACGGCCCAAGCCGGCCCACGTCTTCATCGTCTCCCCCGCCTCCTCCCCTGTTTCGCCCGAAACAGGGGGAGGCCGTGCCGGCGGCCAGGGCCGCCGCCGGCCAAATTCCGGGTGGCCCGGCCATCGGCGACCGGGCCAGAGCCGGCCGCGGCGACGGCCGGCTCCCTCTCTCTCTCTCTCCCTCAATTTCTCTCTCTCTCTCTCTCGCTCGAATCATGGCACGCGACTCGTGCCGGTGGCACGGCCGGCCACCGTGGCCGGCCGGATCCTCACCGGACGGTCGCTCGCCGTCGGTGAGGCCTCCTGGCCGACGCCCAGGCCCGGCGAGGCATCGGGCACTCCGCCGGGCCCGAACCAAGCCGTGAACCGGCTTGGTTCTCCCTCTTTCTCTCTGTCTCTCTCTCGATCTCTCTGCAACTCTCTCTCTCTCCCTTACTGTGGCTGGCCGGTGGGGGAGAGCTCATGGAGGAGGAGGGGCGTTCCCCCCTCCTTATATAGCGGCAAGGGGAGGGTTATCCCTCCCCTGTACCCACGTGAAGGGGGCGCGTCGGCGCCCCCTTGACTGGCTGCGGCAAAGGTTGCCGCAGCCGTCAATAATGGCGGAGGAAGGGCGGCGCCCCCCCTTCCTCCGTCAACAATGGCGGATCCTCACCACGTGAGGATCCGCCACTGTAACAGGGCTTCACAAATATACTCGAGTAGCTCGAGCTCGAGCTCGACTCGATAAGCAGCGAGTCGATTTCGAGTATTTTTCGAGTCGATTTCGAGTTACTCGCGAGCTGTCTCGACTCATTTACACCCCTACCCAGGATCTTGTCTAAGATGAAAACAATAACTTCTATTCATGCTTCTTGTAGGATGGCATAGTGATGCACATGGATCGGATTGTGGCATATCCACGTCTCTATGCAATTTTGTGTGATGAATATGGATTCAGATATGGATATTATTTGGACACTCAAATTTCTATATGTATTTGCTTTAAGTGAATATCAATACAAATAGGATATTATCAATATGACTATAACTGTGGATATAATTGGATTATAAACTTGTGGCTAGGGTATTATTCTACTTAATGTTTTATTAACACAAATTAAGTATTCAAGCCCCCTCCCCCCTTCCTTTTTAATCAAAACAAGCATATGACCACACAACAAGACAATAAAGAAGTAATTGCATCCATTTAATCACATGACTCTTTTATTGGATCCTAAGGTTGTTAAGTTAAAAGCACAGTGATATTGTCACTTGTTCCCCTTTGACATTTATGTGTGATCTATGTGAGACCAAATAAGGTTGACATTGGGTTTGGATACGGGTCATATCTGTATGTATGCTCATTGTTTCTTTAAAATAAACAAATATGAATATGGATATTAATGCGACGCAAATCTTCATGTGGATAGATTCAAATATTGAAATAGATCTAGCTAGAAATGATCTGTACGTTGTTTGTACCTGTCATGTGATTGTTAGGTCTTGTTTCTATGGGCAATGAGATAGATGGATAGGTCTCATAATTTATCACCCACAAAATCCAAAAATAGGAAAATAAAGGAAATATTTGATGGATAGACTCACTGATGATGAATATATGTGAACATATTAGTTCTTTGGTTTGGTTTTTTATGATAAACTAAGATGCTTTATTAACTACAATTATTGTAGGATTTAAGGTAAACACATTACTTGGTATTTTCTAAATACGATATATGCATCTGCATATGCAGATGCATTCATTTGAGTGAACTGCATTATCTACTTGTGTCTACCATATTTGGTTAGGTTGCCCCTAGGCCAAAAAAGGTGGCCTTATGGCATTGTATGGCCACATGTGGCTTGCTTAGTGCAGTGAGGCTGCATATTTAGCTTGCTAGTTTTGTGCAGTTGCATATAAAGCTATCTTGTTGATAGGGATATAACTTGGGTTGCTCTCAACTTGGCTTGGCTTAGGCTTGAAAATCCCAATCTGACCCTAAGTTGTGTTGGACTAGGTGGATCTAAAGCCCAACCTATACCTAACTTGATAAAGAAATAAATCAAAATTTATGTTTCACATAAAGTACTTATGTGTCTTATTTAGCTATATCTTTGGCCTTGCTAAGTTATAGAATTGCAATATTGCATCTAAACAAGTTCCCAACTAACATAACGAGAATACACTGAAAATCTTTCACCAATCTTAAATTACCTGAGTGACCCAACCTATCATGATTATTTGACCTGACCAATCCCAATCCAATGCTAAGCCAAGTATGTGACTCAACCTGAACTTTGCTTAAAAAGAGGTTGGATTGGAGAATTCCCAGCATGAGGCTAGTTTGATTGGGTTAGGGTTTGAAGATACAGAGATTGAATTGTGTTAAGATCAGCTCTTACCCCGACCCAACCTACTTGAGTTGTACATTACTTGGTATCGTGTGACCATGTGTCGCCCGCTAGTATCCATGCAATTGGGATGGCTTTAGGCTAATGGTGGGGTTGGATGTAGATTTTGGGCATGTTGGGTTTGTGTATTATTAATGCTAAATTAACTGTCATAACTACTGCTATTAGGAAATAAATACTAAAAAATAAGCACTGTTTGTTATAGCTTATTCCCACCAATGTTGCTATTTTTATCAAAAATTAGTATCATTCAACTTATTATATCTAATTATTTTACTTAATTTTAAATATTTAAAAATACTAATAGAAGAACATGTGCCTGCATCTGTGGCTTGCATACCACATATGCCTGGTGCTGTCTCTTGACAGCTTGCATATGACAGCCTACTTTTAAAACATGGCCAATGACTTTTACATGTTGTCACGGGAAATTGTATTTATGGTACTATCTATTGGAACAAAAAATTAGTATTCAGAATTACATGGTGTGTACTTGGATCTGAAATTAAGAGATTTACTCTTTATTATCTATTTATGTTCTGCATGTCGTTACTTCCCATATACACATGGTATGCTGCAAAACAAGGCTTTATATAAATGCTGCATTTTTTGCCAAGTGGCTTCTAATACTTAACATATTCTAGTCCTCTTATCACATTTTATTCTAACTGTTAAATACTTCAACAACTTTTATCTTGTTTAGTTTACTTACATTGATGTAACCAATTATAGTAATGACTTGTGCTATGGATGACTGCCCAAGCAGCTGCGTTAAGCTGGGCCATTTAGCACCTGCCTTATATATCATATTTAGGCATGAAATATGAGATTGGTTTATAATTTGGCATTAAAAGTTTTCAAGTTGGTGGTTTTCATTGACTTACTGCATCATAGTTGATTGGTTTTATTTAACAGTACTCCTTATACTTGCTATCATTCTTTTTTTTAAAAAATTACTTCCTTTATCTCTAGGTGCTTGATCATGTCCTCATCTAGTGCTTAGGCTTTAGGATGCCCCCAGTTGCCTGTTGTTGGCCTAGACCCTGTTAAAGGAATTCATGCAAAATTCCTTCTCTTAGGTGAATGATTCTTGCAAACATTTAATTTAATCTATTAGTTGTATCATATGGTTAATAAGGTTGAGGTAAACTGTCTTTTGACAATATTCTTGACTCTTGAATGTTATTTGAGTTTCCTTTCCTGTAATGCTTGGTTGTTTTTATGCAAAGAATTAGCCTAGCATATATATATATATATGAGCACTAATGTTATTTGGCTTCTTACAGCAACATTGTCAGCATTGTCTATTCCAGAAAATCATGACAGTTACAAAAGTGATGCAGCTAAAGCATCAATGAAGCTTGGGAGAATATTAAATGCAGATGGGATTCGCTCTTTGGTTGAAAAGTTGAAACAGAAGAATGCTGCTGACATGTATATATTTTTCTTGGACTTGTTTCTGATGCTTTACATGAGGTCTTTGGACCATTCCATATTTGTTTAATATTTTGCATCCTAAAGTCATTATACTTTTGTAATGAAAGGGTTGAGAAAGAAGCCAAACTAAAGGAGAAAGAAATAGTCAAGGAAATGGAGAAAAATAAGCGGAATGCTGAGAAAGAAAAGAGAAAAATTGATCGTGAACTTCAGAAGGAGAAATTGCAGCATGTAAGCCCTAAGTTTTGCTTTGCTTGATGTTTATATTCATGTGCATTTGTTAATTGAGTTTCCATGCTTTGTCTAAAGTCCAAATGATTGGGTTTTTGTATCTATAAGCCTAATCTGTTCTGGTAAGCTGCCAAGTATATAAATGCTGTTCATGTTTTTATGGGTAAGATCTTCAATACGCACATTTTCATAATGCATTTGTTGATAACTGCATGATTGGTATTGAAGAGTTTTTCCCCAAATCCATGGCATTTCAAATCAAGACGTTCTTTTCTTCTTTTCTCCACCTATTGTTCAAATATCATACTAGTAAGGTAGCCGTAGAAGAACAGATGCCGAGACTTAAAACTTTGTGGTAGTTTAATATAACTGTAACCTCTTACAAGACAATTAAAAGAAAAGAAAGAAAAGCAACGAAAAAAGAAACCACTTAGGCAATATGGCACACTGCGGCATATCTGGCCCACGTATTGTAGTGACACTGTACTGTTGGTATGGTGTGCCACATGCTCCCCTGAGTGGTTTGGTGCTCAAATCTTGTCACCAATTCTAGTTTGCTTGCAGATCATCACTTTTAAATATTCTGTTATATTTATCTGCAGGAAAAGGAACTTAAAAGAATGCAAGAAGAAGCTGAGAAAGAGGAAAAGCGCCGTGAAAAAGAAGCAGCTGAACTGAAGAAACAACTTAAGAAGCAGCAGGAAGAAGCTGAGCGAGAACAACGACGCCGTGGAAAAGAAGAAGCTGAATTGAAAAAACAACTTTCAGTGAAAAAACAAGCAACAATAATGGAACGCTTTCTTAAGAGAGAGAAGATTAAAGATAATTCTAATAATTCTGACAACAAATCATCCACGAAGGGCCCAATATCTGACTCATCTTGCAAGAAAGAAGATGTGGTCTATACAGTCACATCATTAATGGACTGTGCCTTTTCTCAGAAAGATAGCCTGTCTGTGGATGAACTTCGCAGGTTAATAATAGCATCACTTCTTTTTTTTTTTCACTCTTCTTTTAATATGTAAAATAAATCGTTTAGGTTTTCAATTTTGGCTTGCTTGTTTGTCCATAAGATTCAAGATAGTTAAATTCATGTATGGTCATGAGAACAGCATTTGAAGTTGTTCCTACATGATAATTGAACATCAGTCGATGCTTGAGAATATTTAGGGTTGAAGTTTTTTAAGAGTTGCAGGCATATGGTTAATAACGCACGAACAAAGTATAAAAGCCTGTGCGGAAGCTTTTGGTAAGATTGCTGATAGATAGGAGTTAGGAACACAGTTGTTGTGAGTATTGCAACAGAATAGAGGGAAAAAACTCTAAAATTAATGGTGCTAGTTTGTGAAAGTCTCATTTATATTTTGACTGTGATTTCACATTATAGGTTGCATTTTGCTGGATGGCGTAAGTTATCTCGGTGCAATAGATCTAGCCGATGGGGTATTAGGCGCAGCCCGAAGATTGAGTTGGTGAAGGAGCTTAAGCTTCAAAGGTCATCCTTGGAAGCTGAACTGCTTGAAAAATCTATGACTCCAAGCAAAGATCTTTCCTCTGATAAAATGAATCAAGGCAGCGAACCATGCTTGGATAAGCTTGTAGACGAGTTTGAAGAATCTTTTGTTAATGAAATGCCATGTTACAATGGTACTGAGGCTTCCCCAACTTCAGTTCGATTACTGAGGAAAAAGCTCTTGCAGTTTGACCGAAGCCATAGGCCAGCATATTATGGTACTTGGAGGAGGAAGAGGCAAGTTTTATTTCCTGGTTATGATTGCATTTGCTCATTTGCATTTTGTCAAGTCTTTCACACACACACACACACACACACACACACACACATATATATATTCATTGATGCTTCTGCTTAGTACAGTGCTGTTGTTGGCCCAAGGCACCCATTTAAGAAGGATCCTGATTTGGACTATGATATCGATAGTGATGAGGAGTGGGAAGAGGTATTAATCACTGTTCTCCTCCCTAAAAAAACCTAAAAATGAGAAATGTGTCAGCAGTTTGTTTTGTTTTTATGCAGGAGGATCCTGGTGAAAGCCTTTCTGATTGTGAGAAGGATACTGAGGAAGATAATTTAGAGGAAGAATTTTCTAAGATTGAGGATGAAGAAGAAAGTGAAGATGGCTTTGTTGTACCTGATGGCTATCTCTCAGAAAATGAGGTACTCATAACAACCAGAATATATATTCCATGTGCAATTCCCTATTTTAGTTCTCCAAACCCTTGTGTCACTTATGTATCAATTACCTTTTCATATCTTTTGAAGATGTTTGCACTATATTTTGTCACAGCAGGTTGCCCCATTATTGCTAGCATTGTTAATTTTAGATTGTCTTTTACCTATTTCTTATTCTATGCATGCCCTTGAAATGCTTGATGTGGGGTGTGGTCAGACCTGAAAGTGTACATAATCCACCAAGAACTTGTAAGATGTTCCGATTGCATTGAATTTGACAACGTAGAGGGACCAAAAAATCAAGATGATGCTAAACTGAGTATGTGGATTTTAAAGCTTTGAGATGCTCATTGATTTTAGATTCATATGTCGATTGAATCCAAGTCAGGAGGTGAGACTCTTCATCTGGGCTTAAGTCCTTAAAGTTCTCTTGTTGGGTTCAATGTTATAAAAGACTATAGGAGCCAGATGGGCAGCCAAGAAGTGACCTAGCTGCTGTGTGGGTGCCGGAGGCCAGGGTGGTCCACATTAGTAAATTCAAACGCAATACACATAATTTAAAAAACCTAAGCTGAAAAAACCAACGTGGCAAAATTTGAACTAATCTATGAATCAATCTCATTCTCAATACTCAAATATGATGCAAAGCATCAACACAGGCACCTAAGCAAGTTGCCAAGAGGGTTGCCTTTTAGAATGTTGGTTGGGTACTGGGATTTGATCAGTTGAATTTTGCTATGTGCCAACCTATGCTTTAATGGTTTGTCATGGGCTCCTCTCTTCCTGAGAGGTCGCCTTGTCTGGAGACTGGAAATCAATTGAAAAATTGTTAATATCAGGTTGAAACCCATTTATAAGGTTCTCAAACCTTGGGAGATTATAGCCTGAGCACTAAAGCTGATCCCCTATAAAATCAATAGGGCCTTCTGATTGAGGTTAAGGTATGTTGATCGGTATATCTTGTAATTTACTCTTTCAATTATTGACTACCGCAGGGGGTCGAAATGGAGACCTCATTGGATGACATGGAAGATGAGGCCAAAAGCTCACCCTCTGTTAAATCTGATGTTGAGAGCGAGGAATTCAGAGCACTGCTGCAACAGCAGAAACTTTTGCACAATTTGACTGAGAAGGCTCTTCGAAAGAGCCAGCCATTGGTTATATCCAACCTAATGCATGAAAAAGATGAACTAATGATGGCTGAAGATCTCACTGGGGCATCTAAGCTGGAGCAGATCTGCTTGCAAGCTCTCTGCATGCAGGCCTTCCCTGGAGGTTGCTCAATTGATGCATCAGCAAGTCACAGCCCATCCAATGAGGATCTAATGATCTGCCAATCCAATGGAAATAATACTGCTCCAACAGCCACTGAAGCAGTCATTCCAGATTCAGCCTTGCCAGAATTTGTAAGTGCAAAGGAGTGTACTGAACTCAAGTTATCCAACTGGTCCTCACCTTATAATAGATGAGCATACACAGCATAAGCCCTGACTTGTTATATGTTCTATTTCTCATTGCCCTTATGATTACTCATGGTCATGATGGACTTGTTCCGTACTCTGGACTGCAGGTTAGGGTTATTCGTTCTTGTTCACAAAGGATCAATAAGATGGTAGAGTTGTTGCAACAAAAGTTCCCGACCATTTCAAAAGCACAACTAAGAAATAGAATAAGGGAAATATCAGATTTTGTGGATAACCATTGGCAGGTAACTTGCAACCATGATTTATGGTTTCAGAGTTGATCATAGAACAGTAAAGCCTATGTCCTTGTCTAGAAAAAAAATCGCTACTATGAAAATTACTCTTTTTCTCAGCAAGAAACTAATGTTGTTCCTGTACAGGTTAAGAAAGAGGTACTGGAGAGCCTTGGCTTCTCCAATTCCCCAGGTACTAGAAGTTATCTATATTGCATATCCATTTCGAGACATCTCATCTCCTATGCATCTATTAAATAAAACTTTTGCACAAACTTACTCATGATCATAATCTGTTGAGCTACAACTCTAATACCACCTATTGATATTTTTTTCTTTTGGCAGACAAGGTTATGAGGCCAAAAGGTATAGCAATGTATTTCTCTAAACGCTGTTTACCTCCTGAAGGGGAGTCCAACGTTTCTGAGACTTCTCCTCAACCATGTTCAAAAACAAAGTCTCATGATGATGGCAATAATAGCCACTTCCCTAAGGATGATGTGCAGCCTGCTCCTCTGAGCTTTGTTTGAGGTTGGATTGGCTGTATCAGGCCTTTGAGGCACTTGATTTTTGAAGCACTGGGTTTTGCGGGTATATGGATGATATATGTACATGAGCTAAGAAATGCCGGTTCATCTTTTATAAAAGTGGGGCCTCTCCTAATTTTGAGTATATGTTATGAGTTAAAGGGTTTCAAGATTGGAAGTTATGGTTGGCAAAACAGATTAAATGATGTGTTTTGCACTGGAGTTGCAAAACAGCAATAGATGGTTAAGATATTTCATGGTGTTCTTTTTTTTTTTGGGTGTGTTTGTGTGTGTTGACATTGTTTTGATCTTTCAATTATTTCAGTCCTGTCGATTACACATGCATACTTTAAACTGTTATCCTGGGGCTTGTTTGTGATTCAATTGCTGCTGCGGGTGCTGGAAGTGCTGGTCTCCTGGGCTTTGGACCTTGTCATGGAACAACTGATTGAAACTGTTATCATTTGGACAATCAAAGTGAAAATTCTCGAAGAGGATCCGTTCCTCAGAATTGCAGTACCTGAGGGAATAGTAATATCAACCTATAAATTGGACCCATCTCACCTTATCCCGAATGAGGCAAGGAATTTTTGCCTTTTGTAGGGATGGGAATGGGGTCGTGGGTATAGGGATGAAGATGAAGTGTTTTGCTGGCAGAGGGGGTGGGATGAAAATAAGCTTTTTCCCTTCTATCCTTTATCTCCGTTCTTTAATCTCATACTAAAATATTACAGTATTAAAATATATTTTAATATAAATTTATTTATTTATATTTGTTGGGGGGTAAAATAGTTATTGCAACAATATCCGTGCGAGGAGGCTAAGACCAACCTCTTCCGTAGCTCGGCCTCTCCCGAGCTCCTATAGCTCGGATTCCCCCGAGCTTTCGTAGCTCGTCTCTCTCGAGCTCCCATAGCTCGTTCTCCCGAGCTCGTACTCGCTCTCTCGAGCTTCCATAGCTCAGTTTTCCCGAGCTTCCGTAGTTCGGCTTCCCCGGGCTCCTGTAGCTCGGCCTCCCCGGGCTTCCATAGCTCGGCCTCCCCCGAGCTTCCGTGACCGGCTTCGCTGAACGACCCACGATCCAATACCCACCTCCGCGGAACCTGACGTTGGAGAGCCTCAGCCTACTGTAACGGCACCCTAGGCAGGGAATCATGCCGAGAAGTGGTCTAGAACCTATCAAGGCCACCTAAGCCTACATATCTACCAGATCTCAAGCCATCAAGGGGCTCTCCCAGCCGTCGATCCCCTAACGGACAAGATACGGATCCCAACAGCCCCCACAACGGCCTGATTCGATCCACTCCCGTATCCTAACAACATCTGAACCTTCCAGAAGGCGCTCAAGATCCAGGTGACAGTTATAAATGGAACACTCCCAGGTTCCCTCAGGTACGCATACTCGCGCGCGCTCACACCCTCACTCCTCACTCTCCCGCTCTCTCGCCGGTAGCTCGTCGGTGCTCTTGCCCTCTAGAGCTCACGGTTGGCTGCCCTCGGAGAGGTCTCCAGGAGAGATCCACCTCCCCATCATCTGGTTGATCGCCGATTTCCTCTCACTGACTTGAGCGTCGGAGGGTCTTCCGCGGAGGGCCACCCCCAACGCCTCCCGCGCGAGGACTTGTGTGCAGGTCCGCCCACTGGAGATCGACTGCGCCCGAGTCAGAGGACGGATCCCGGCGGCAACAGATTGGCGCTAGAAGGAGGGGCCTCAAGTCCCATTAAACTTGAAGAAAGGAGACAAGGATCCTAACATGGAGTAGAACCTCTCTAATGGCCAATCGAAGAAGAGCAACCTCTGAAGCTCAGGATCAGGTCGCCTCTCAGAGGCCTGATCCGACGAGCGGTGTAGCGCCGCAACCACCACCAGTCGAAACCCCGTCACCGCCTGCCATACCGGTGACCCAGGATCAGTTTGCCTCGCTGGTCCAACAAGTTCAGACTCTGACCCACCTGGTCCAGGAGCGCCTTATGGCCCCTCCTGCTCCACACTTTCATAAAGAAGCGGCGGTTCCTTCCTCGCCGGCGACTTCCTCCTCGGTCCGCGCGAATCTGCGGACCCCCCACCGACCTAGAGGGGACAAGCCAGTCCCGCGAGGCGGTCACGACAGAGATCCTCCCAGATCTCGACGAGCCCGATCTCTCTCTCCGGTGACCTCCCACCATGATTCGACGCCGTCTCTGCAATCTTCTCGCCCAGCTCCTCTGACTGGTGAAGAGGAGATCCGTCGTTAGATACAGGAAATGCGTCAGGAGCTGAACGCCGCCAAGCAGGCCCATCCGCCCCAGCCCAAAGCAGAGCAGGGCATCCCTTTCTCTAAGGGGATTATGGAGGAAGTGATCCCCTCCCATGTCAAGTTACCAACCGTCGAGCCTTACCACGGCTCTTCTGACCTGGACGACCATCTTAGCAGCTTCCGGTCAATAATGATGTTCCACGGAGCATCTGATGCGGTCCTCTGCCGCGCCTTCCCATCCACCCTCAGAGGATCCGCCCGAACCTGGTTCAATGCTTTGAAGCCAGGTTCTATTGATTCATTTGATGAACTGAGCCGCCTTTTTATTGGTCAGTTCGTCAGCAGCCGCCGCCACCGACGAAGATCTGACTCCCTATCTGAAGTTAAGCAGAGAGAGGGGAGTCCTGAGAAATTATCTTGGCCGTTTCAATAAGGCCATGTTGGAGGTAGACCACCTTAATCATGAGGTGGCCATATCTGCCCTGGCGGGGGAGTCTCGAAGGAGAGCGACTTCTATCTGGCTATGGAAGTCAGTTATCCCCCCTGCCTCTCGGAGATGATGGCTCTGGCGGACAAGTACGCCAGGGTCGAGGAATCGCGGAGAGTTGCCCGCGCTGAGCAGGCAAAGAAGAGGGAGCCCAAAGTTCCCGACAGGCACCATCCCGCCCGGCGACCAAGTCCGCCTCGCCGCCAG
The DNA here is from genome assembly GCA_900491605.1 of Calamus simplicifolius. Taxonomy (NCBI): domain Eukaryota; kingdom Viridiplantae; phylum Streptophyta; class Magnoliopsida; order Arecales; family Arecaceae; genus Calamus; species Calamus simplicifolius. The sequence continues at coordinate 34,870 of UESW01002042.1, read as the reverse complement.
AGAGTCCCTCCGCTGCCGCCAAGGAATCGCTCCCGAAGCCCTCCCAGGCGATTTGACCACTACACTCCGTTGACCGTGCCCCGGGCACAAATCCTCATGGAGATAGAACGCCAGCTCCCCCGGCCCGTGCCTCTCCGAGGGAACCGACCCGAAGAGATCCTACCAAGTACTGCCGTTACCACCGGAGCACGGCCACGACACTGAAGAGTGCTGGCAGCTGAAAAATGAAATTGAGAGGCTGATCCAGCGGGGGCGACTAAATCAATTCAGGAGGGCGCCCGAGCCACAACAAGGAGGTGACCGCCAGCCCGAACTTCAACAACCTCCTCCTCCACTGAACCCGCCCGTAATCGGCCGCATTAACATGATTGAAGAGGCCGGCGGATCAAGCCCCAGGGGCGATAGTGACAGATCGGCGCCAAAGAAGGCACGGACGGGCGAGCTCTCCTTCTCTGATGATGATCTCCTAGGGATACAGCTTCCCCATGAAGACGCACTAGTTGTATCCCTTAACTTGAATAACTATGATGTAAGCCGAATCCTAGTTGATAGTGGAAGTTCGGTAAATGTTTTGTACCTCGGTGTGTTTGCCAGGATGAAATTATTCATGGAAAACCTTCGAGCCGTGGATTCCACCCTGATGGGATTCACAGGCGACGTCGTCGTCCCGGAAGGGGTCGTCACCTTGACGGTCCGCGCGGGAACCTGGCCCCTTGTGACCACTGTCCAGACAGACTTCCTAGTAACCGACCTCAGATCTCCATACAACGCAATATTCGGCAGGCCCGGACTAATGTCCCTCAAGGCAGTCGTCTCCATCCCGCATCTATCCATGAAGTTTCCCACCGAGCTAGGAGTTGGAGTTGTTCGGGGAAGTCAGGCCATGGCTCGGCAGTACTTTGTTACAAGCCTTCAGTCTAGAATGCCAGAAGTTGATGGGCTAGATGCTCGCGAAGACTTCGCCGAACAGAGGGGAGAACCGGCAGAAGAATTGGAGGAGGTGCCATTGGATGAGGCTCGTCCCGACCGAACCATAAAGATCGGGTCGCTGCTCAAAGGAGAGCCTCGGCGCAAATTGATCAGGTTCCTCCGAGGTAACGCTGATATCTTCTGGTCCGCCTCCGACATGCCAGGGATCAGCCCCGAAGTTCTCGTCCATCATCTCAATGTTGACGAGATGCACAGGCCCGTCAAGCAGAAAAAGAGAAGCTTCGCCCGGAGGACAAAAGGCCATTGAAGAAGAAGTAGACAAACTCATCAAGGCTAATTTCGTCCGGGAGGTAAATTACCCGAGCTGGCTATCAAATCGTTATGGTGAAGAAGTCGAACGGCAAATGGAGAATCTGCATCGACTTCACGACCTCAACAAAGCCTGCCCGAAGGACAGCTTCCCCCTCCCTCGGATCGACCAGCTCGTGGACGCCACCTCAGGCCACCAGATGCTGTCATTCATGGACGCCTATTCAGGCTACAATCAGATCCGAATGGCCCCTGAAGATGAAGAAAAGACCGCCTTCATAACCGACCGAGGTACTTACTGTTACCGCGTTATGCCTTTTGGTCTTAAAAATGCAGGTGCCACCTACCAGAGGCTGGTCAAAAGTATTCAAGGAGCAAATCGGCCGGAATATGGAGGTGTACGTGGACGACATGCTGGTCAAAAGCAAGGAGGCATCGCAGCATGTAGAGGACCTCACAGAGAGCTTTGCCACGCTGCGCAAGTACGGGATGAGACTCAACCCGACCAAGTGTGCCTTCGGTGTTAACTCCGGGAAGTTTCTCGGCTTCATGGTCTCCCAGCGAGGTATCGAAGCCAACCCCCAGAAGATTCAAGCTCTCCAACAAATGGCGCCCCCGGCATCTGTCAAAGAGGTCCAGCGCCTAACCGGGAGAATAGCGGCCCTAAACCGCTTCGTGGCGCGGTCGCCGAGAGATGCCTCCCCTTCTTCAAAACTCTCCGATCGGCCAAAATTTCCAGTGGACTCCCGAATGCCAAAGGTCATTTCAAGATCTCAAGAAGTACCTCGGCTCGCCCCCACTCCTCAGTAGTCCGTCCCCAGGGGAGACCCTATTCTTGTACCTGGCTGTTTCGGAAGGTGCGGTTTGCTCGGTGCTGATCAAAGAAGAAGGCAAAGTCCAAAAGCCGATCTACTATGTCAGCAGGCTACTCCGCGATGCGGAGACAAGGTACAGCAGAATTGAAAAGATGGTGTTGGCCTTAATCACCTCAGTTCGGAAGCTGCGGCCGTACTTCCAAGCACATTCCGTGACGGTCCTGACCGACCAACCCATCAAGGCGGTGTCCACCGTCCCGAGACGTCGGGGAGAATGACCAAATGGGCCGTCGAGCTAAGTGAGCATGACATACATTTCCAGCCTCGTCCAGCCATCAAAGCCCAGGTGCTTGCCGACTTCCTCCTCGAGTGTACCATCCCAGAGGACGGTTCTACCCCAGACTCCTCCGAAGAACCAAAAGCTGGAGCCCGGTGGCTCCTCCATGTCGACGGGTCATCTAATGCCCATCGCTCCGGTGCGGGTCTGGTTCTCACCAGTCCGGAGGGGATAACCTTCGAATATGGCGTCCGATTCTCCTTCCCGGCCTCCAACAACGAAGCCGAGTACGAAGCCCTGTTAGCCGGCCTCCGAATCGCCCGCAATCTGAAGGTGGAGAAACTCAGTGCCTTCACCGACTCTCAGCTGGTGGCCGGTCATGTGCGAGGAGAGTTTGAAGCCCGGGAGCCGAACATGATTCGATATCTCCAGGAGGTGCGGAGTGCTTCCCCATTTTATTGAATTTGAAATCATTCAGATTCCCAGATCCGAGAATGCCCGTGCCGACCTACTCTCCGATTGGCGACCACGGAGTCGATGGATGCCGAACAAAAGTTCCACTGGAGACTCTGGAAAGGCCCAGCATCGCGGAAGCCGACCGAATAATGCAAGTTGAGGCCGAACCATCATGGTTCGACCCTATCCTCAAATATCTCAAAGAAGGGTCGCTTCCGTCCGACCGAAGAGAGGCTAGAAAGCTGAAGCTGCAGGCCACTCACTACGTGCTGATTGACAACCAGCTTTACAAGCGGTCTTTTTCCATGCCGCTGCTCAGATGCCTTCGCCCATCCGAAGCAGATTATGCTCTACGCGAGGTACATGAAGGGATTTGCGGCAACCATCTGGGAAGCCGGTCCCTATGCCACAAGGTGCTGCGACAAGGCTACTACTGGCCGACCATGCAAAAGGACGCGGACGATCTAGTCCGAGCCTGCGACCCTGCCAGAGGCATTCAAGCATCCAAAGGCTCCCTTCCGCCGAGCTAGTTTCCATATCCTCCGCTTGGCCCTTTGCCAAATGGGGGATGGACATCCTCGGCCCATTCCCGCTTGCCACAGGACAGCGAAATTTCTATTTGTCGCCATCGACTACTTCACCAAATGGGTCGAAGCGGAAGCAGTTGCACAAATACCGAGGCACGGGCCAGAGATTTTGTTGGAGGTCCATCATCTGCCGGTTCGGCCTCCCGCACACCATAATCACCGATAACGGCAAGCAGTTTGACAACTCAAAGTTTCGCCAGTTCTGTGAGGAGCATGGAATCCGTCACCACCTACTTCGGTCGGGCACCCACAAGCCAACGGAGCGGCCGAAGTGACCAACAGGACCCTCCTTCAGGGAATCAAAGCTCGCCTCTCCAGAGCCCAAGGCAGGTGGGCGGATGAGCTGCACCATGTCTTATGGGCCTACCGCACCACCCCGAGAATCCCGACAGGTGAAACCCCATTCGAATGGCTTTCGGTACAGAGGCCGTATCCCTGTGGAAATAGGCCTCCCATCATTGCGGGTGGAAAGCTACTCAGAGGAAGCTAGCAACGAACAGCTCCGCACCAACCTCGACCTGGTAGAGGAGATCAGAGAGAAGGCCCGGATCAGAATGGCTGCTTATCAACAAAGGGTGGCCCGTTACCACGCCTCCAGAGTCAAAGGGAAAGCCTTCCTGCCCGGCGACCTTGTCCTCCGAAAGGCCTCTGTTTCCAAACCGCTGGAACAAGGAAAGCTGGCGCCAAACTGGGAGGGCCCGTACCAAGTAGCGGAGATCATCGGACCGGGAACCTACAAGCTGCAGGATCTGGATGGGAAATCCATTCCCCGGACGTGGAATTCGGACAATCTCCGAAAATATTATCAATAGGGTACGTCCTCTCCTTTATTTTCATATGCCTCATTATATCTTCCTGTCAGCACATTTTTCAATGCAAATCATTATGCACTACATTGCCAAAATTGCAAAAAGAAATAGATGCTGCTTACCAATCCTCGGCACGACCGAGCTACTTGTCTGGACAGGAATTCTCCGAACCTTGGCAGGGCCAAGTAAAATATTCTCCGAACCTCGGCTGGGCCGAGCAACAAATTCTCCGAACCTTGGCAGGGCCAAGTAAAATATTCTCCGAACCTCGGCTGGGCCGAGCAACAAATTCTCCGAACCTTGGCAGGGCCAAGTAAAACATTCTCCGAACCTCGGCTGGGCCGAGCAACAAATTCTCCGAACCTTGGCAGGGCCAAGTAAAATATTCTCCGAACCTCGGCTGGGCCGAGCAACAAATTCTCCGAACCTTGGCAGGGCCAAGTCTCCGAACCTCGGCTGGGCCGAGCAACAAATTCTCCGAACCTTGGCAGGGCCAAGTAAAATATTCTCCGAACCTCGGCTGGGCCGAGCAACAAATCTCCGAACCTTGGCAGGGCCAAGTAAAATATTCTCCGAACCTCGGCTCTCCGAACCTTGGCAGGGCCAAGTAAAAATTCTCCGAACCTCGGCTGGGCCGAGCAACAAATTCTCCGAACCTTGGCAGGGCCAAGTATTCTCCGAACCTCGGCCGAGCAACAAATTCTCCGAACCTTTATTCTCCGAACCTTAGCCGAAAGCAACAAATTCTCCGAACCTTGGCAGGGCCAAGTAAAAATTCTCCGAACCTCGGCTGGGCCGAGCAACAAATTCTCCGAACCTTGGCAGGGCCAAGTAAAAATTCTCCGAACCTCGGCTGGGCCGAGCAACAATTCTCCGAACCTTGGCAGGGCCAAGTAAAATATTCTCCGAACCTCGGCTGGGCCGAGCAACAAATTCTCCGAACCTTGGCAGGGCCAAAAATATTCTCCGAACCTCGGCTGGGCCGAGCAACAAATTCTCCGAACCTTGGCAGGGCCAAGTAAAATATTCTCCGAACCTGGGCCGAGCGAACCTTGGCAGGGCCAAGTAAAACATTCTCCGAACCTCGGCTGGGCCGAGCAACAATTCTCCGAACCTTGGCAGGCCAAGTAAAATATTCTCCGAACCTCGGCTGGGCCGAGCAACAAATTCTCCGAACCTTGGCAGGGCCAAGTAAAATATTCTCCGAACCTCGGCTGGGCCGAGCAACAATCTCCGAACCTTGGCAGGGCCAAGTAAAACATTCTCCGGCTGGGCCGAGCAACAATTCTCCGAACCTTGGCACAAGTAAAATATTCTCCGAACCTCGGCTGGGCCGAGCAACAAATTCTCCGAACCTTGGCAGGGCCAAGTAAAATATTCTCCGAACCTCGGCTGGCCGAGCAACAAATTCTCCGAACCTTGGCAGGGCCAAGTAAAACGTTCTCCGAACCTCAGCAAGGCTGAGTAAAAATCCTTCAAGTTAAGACACCGGCTGAAAGCCGAAGTGCGTAGGCCCCGATTAAGCCGAGGGACTTCCAAATAGTCCCCAAAACTTCGTCCGGTTTAAAAACGAGCACGCTGAGCAAAAACCGTCGACACGCAAAAAGAAGGCACCTTCGGCAAACCCTTAAAGGGCCCATTAAGCCCCGCGTAATCGGCCAAAAGCCCCGAGCAGAGCCAAGGAATTCCCCTCTGCTACTAAAATCTTTGGGTAACGCCCCTATAACCCATCGATCAAAGCGTCTATTTCGACGCGTGAACCAGTGGAGCCACGCCAACTCCCTAACTATTACGCGGATAACATAAAGCAAAAAACTCCTGAAAAAAGAAGGTTATCTGAACAAAGCCTTTTCATTAATCGAAAAAGGGAAGTACACAAAAAGAGAGACAAGAAAAGCAAAAGCACAAAACAAAAGCAACGGAGGCCCCAAATCAGGGTCGGAGTCGCTTCCAGACGCCAGCAGATCCTCCAGGCGCTCGGTGAGATCAGCACCTGCTGGCGAAGCGATTCGATCTCCTCCCTCTGCCGGTCTACCACCCGGCGCAGGGCCTCCGCCTCCTTGGTCGACACATCCATGTACTCCTCGACGACCCTTACGAGCTGCTGATTGCTCGCAAGGGTCGACGCCAGACCCAACCCATCGACAGTAATGGTGGGGCACCCCCTCTCCGAATACAGCAAACCATTGAGGATGCACGCAACTCTTCGAGGATCGCCCTTGAGAGGCCATGGTCTTATTTCAGACCTGAACCGAGGGATGGTAAGACCGCACCCCTCGGTCATATTTATACTCGCAGGCAGGTATCTCCATCGGTCGCGCCGTAGCACCGACCTATGAGAACTTGCCACGTGTCGTCATTTAATGCCTGCAGAATCCGAAGGTACCGCACCCCATCCCGAGTGAGATCGGTAAGTGCGGACTGACTGATCGGGAATCTCCCCGAGCAGAATACTTTCCGATCTGCCGCCCCCCGTAATAAATGCTCCAGCACTTCCCTAAGCTCCTTTTTCGGGAAGCGCAGAGGGAAGAAATCCGGCATGGCCAATGACTTGTCCCCTCGGGAAGGGTACATCGTAAATAAAGGAGCGTGACAACATACCGCTCGTTCCGCCCTGGTGCCCCTCACAAGCGTCATAGAGACCTTACACTACGGCTCATAATGGCAGCTAAGTCATTTCTCCGAGCCGAATCTCCGAACCTTGGCAGGGCCAAGTAAAACTTCTTCGAACCTCGGCTGGGCCGAGCTACAAATTCTCCGAACCTTGGCAGGGCCAAGTAAAACTTCTCCGAACCTCGGCTGGGCCGAGCTACAAATTCTTCGAACCTTGGCAGGGCCAAGTAAAACTTCTCCGAACCTCGGCTGGGCCGAGCTACAAATTCTCCGAACCTTGGCAGGGCCAAGTAAAACTTCTTCGAACCTCGGCTGGGCCGAGCTACAAATTCTTCGAACCTTGGCGGGGCCAAGTAAAGCCTCTCCGAACCTCGGCTGGGCCGAACTACAAGTTCTCCGACCTTGGTGAAGCCAAGCGCAAATTTTCTGAACTTCGGCAAAGCCGACCTGCAAATATCGAGCTCCGATAAGGACGAAGCACAAAATACCAAACTTCGGACCGAAGTAAGGAGCGTATTTCCCCGAATGATCCCTAAACCGTCGCTTGTGAACCTTGATTAGTTCGGATAGCGCGGGATCTCGCCTAAGAACGAACGAGGCACCCATGCCCAACAGCAACAATAAACTTGGCACAGAAAAGATAGAGATTGAGAAACAGAATGAAACTCTCTTTATTGCCGTCAAGATCGGTTACAAATGCCTGAAAGGCGTTACAAGAGCATTGAAATGCATAAAATAAAGACAATACAAAACTCGGGCAACTGCTCCAAAGCAGACCTAGGCAACCGTGGTGCTCCGGCATCCGACCAACCGCATCCAGTCAGCTCGAGCCGATAATAGCCAGGCGACATGGACCAATCGTTGCGGCCAGCTTCAGTAAATAATGATATCTCGGTGACCCAACCGAGATATTTGGGTGGCCATCCCAGACCACCCAACCGAGGGACCCCCGGCGAGCAGGTAGGAACCAGCGGACCCTGGCGTCGGAACGCTCTCCCAAATCGAGTGTGCACCGCCCCCACCTCGCCAGGCTCAAGGACAAGGCGTCGGCGGGCGGCACACTTTCACCCCTCCCCATGTGGCAAAAGATTCCCCAGGCGGATGAGCCCGGGAATCCGAACCAGGGGAGGAGGCAAAATTCACTCAAACCATAGGGAGCCCGCGTGCACTTCCTACCATGCGTCCCCGAAGGGGAACCACAAAGGTCACACTGGAAGAGTGTATGTGCGCTCTCCGTGTGATCTCTGCGCCCTCCATGTGCGCTCTCCATATGATCTCCGGGACTCATCCCCTAAGGGCGAGCCATCCTTCGGCGGCTCCTTCATCGCCCCAACTATCCGGAGGCAAAAAGCTTGCAAGAGAAAAGCTCAGTCCTCCCACTCGCAACAACAGAGAAACGAGCATGATGAAAGCTCTAGTGGAAAAGAAACTTTGGGGATGGCTTAGCACTACCCCACTTTCCCTTTTTATAGGCAAAATGACCGGGAGTAATCACCAAGGCTATAAGCCCCGAGATTCAAACACCTGGGCCATACCTCCACGTGGCCTCCCAGGATGAAAGCAGCGCCCTGTTGCGCGCCAAGCCCACCAGCCTGAACTATGACGCATGCGAAGATTTCCTCTTGATCCCGAATCGCGATCATTAAATGCAAAGGATCGTCCGCTGGCATCACGGAACTGGCAGGCTCAGGAGATCGTCCTACGAAAATAATGTCCTCCAATGGTAAACGGCTGCGTGCGCCGTACGTCAAACGGCCTGCATGGGAAAAGAGCACCTTCCGGAAAGCTCTAGAGCAGCTTTATGTTCCCACAGCGCCGTATCATCAACTTTGGTGAAATAAAAACCAATTTGCCTGCAGAATGGCAGGGCGCTGGCAGGGTAACAAAATGAGCGCGAAGGCTACGTAAACTGTTCTTTCAACGAAAAATAAATGACCAAAGGAAGCAAAAAGCTTCGGCAACCACCTTCATACGTCGGCCCTAGCCGACCTAGCCCTAGACCTATTTTTGCTCGTCGGCCCTAGCCGACCTATTTTTGCTTGTCGGCCCTAGCCGACCTATCTTGCTCGTCGGCCCTAGCCGTATTTTTGCTTGTCGGCCCTAGCCGACCTACTTGCTCGTCGGCCCTAGCCGACCTATCTTGCTTGTCGGCCCTAGCCGACCTACTTTGCTCGTCGGCTCTAGCCGATCTACTTTGCTCGTCGGCCCTAGCCGACCTACTTCGCCCGTCGGCCCAAACCGACCTACCTTACCAATCGGTCTTAACCGTCCAGTTTGTTTCCTGAGTCTTGATTAAGACATGAGTCGAACCAGATCACCTGTCGATTCACCAGTCAAGGCTATCGCCCCGCCTTGGGTTAAGCGAATGCATTCCCTCAATCCCGAAACAAAAATAACCAAGGAACATCAACGAGCCGTAAGTCGCTCACGATTGAGGCAAGACTGGGCGGCAACAGGGCCATACAAGGAAAAACACTTAAATGAAAATGGAGGTTTCATTCATTGAGAAACATCGGTCAGACTTTAAAAAAGTAAAGTACAGGGGTAGCTCCTAAGGTCCAGGAGCCACGTCAGTTTTGGAGGAGCTCTCAGTTACATCCGCAGAGGTGTGACTAGGTTCACTTTCTCTAATACCTTTGCCCCCCCAGCGGCAGTTTGCGATCGTCCATCGGAAGCTGCGGCTTCGCTGGGACCCGGGGCGGCACCAGGATCAGTATCGGAGACGTCGACATATTCATCCTCTTCTTCTCCTTTGGACCCGCCGTCATCGGGAGCTTCAGTATCCAAAAAAGAGAGATCCCACTCTGGATGCTCACTGGATATCTTATCTTTACATTCTTCTATCCCAAGTTGGAAGGCGTCAACGCCGATAGCATCCTGCTTCCCCTTGAGTATAGCGAGCTGCATCTTGGCCTCAGCAGCCTGCTTCTCGGCCTCCACAGCTTGAGCCCGCAAAATGATGTTTTGCTCCTCAAACTCGCCGGCCCGCGTCTCGAGTTCTGAGCTCTTACTGCAGTTGGACACGAGCTCACCTTGGAGAGCCCGAATCTCCAACTCTGACTTCGCCATCTGAAAAAACCAAAGTCAGTCGGCATCACAAGAGACCAGTAGAAGAAGCTAAAAAGGGGGGGGAAATGAGATCGTACCTCCTCCTCTCGTCTGGCCAACCTCTTGGCCAGCTCTTCAGCCTCACCCCTGGCTCTTGTTCTGTCAGCCCCGACCAGCTCGACTCTCTCCTGCAGAGTATTGATTCTCAACTGTTTGGCTTCGACCTCCTCCCGGGCTTGGGATAACTCGTTGCTCACCCGAGCTATTGTCCCCTGGTGCCATTTAGCGCCCTCCCTTAAGCGAGCAATTTCACCATCACGCCGCTTCAACTTCTCCTCCATTTCGTCGAGCATCCTAGTCAGATGCCTTCTCTCATCGGCAGCTTCTCTTCCAAGCCGACCCAGGCTCTCACTATGTTCCCGCCGCATCGCCGCCACCTCCGCGGAATGTTTCGACTCAATTCTAGCCAGCTCCAAGCACGCGTTGTCGTTCTTCGCCAGGAGTTCCTGTAACTCCTCCACTCTACGCTTTTGCTTGGACACCTCGGCTAGGGCAACCTGGTGTGCCGCCCTTATCCCCTTCAAACTTCTGTCACTCATAGCCATAAGCTCTTCGAACTTCTCAGACACCTTCAATCGTGATTGAAGCTCGGCATTGTCTTTCCTGGCCTGAATGCTAGCCCCTGTCGCCAAACTCAAACGCTAGCATATCGCCCTAGAAAGCAAAACACTCTGCAGGATAAAAAGTGAATGAATGAGAGTTAAATCAGCCAAAATGTATCCACTACCCAGGAATGATAACTCACCCGCGAGGCATAGGCCCGAGTCATCCTCATCAGAGTCGTATTGTCGATATCGGGAAGGAGATGGACACTCTCAGCCACGCCTTGCTGCCCGAACGCAGCGTCAACCAACTCCAAATCTGCAAACTTGTCCGTCGAAGGATCTGCACCCGGATATAAGGCCGACCTCATTAAGGCGGAAAATGCCTCCTCAACACCAGCGCTCGAACTGCTGGGCTGACCGTCCCCGCCTGAGGGACCAACCTGGGCGACCTCCGTCTGAGAGGCCCCCAACTGCCCAGCCTCTTCTATCAAGGCCCTAGCTTGGACTTCTTCGGATAATTCGGCTAGCCCAAGCGCCAGCCTCCCCAAAATCTTTTTCGAGGGAGCTCCCAATGCGGGACTCCCACCTCACTGCGTCCCCTCTTCCGACGCACCTTTCCCGGTCACCACCATCTGCGTCTCCACCAGGCTCCCCTGAGGCCCCAGTCTGGCCTATTTCTTGCGCCTCCCCTGCAGGCTCCGCAGGCTCCGCCGAAGCCTCTATCTGGCCCGCTTCTTGAACTACCGCGAGCGACCCGCTTCACTGCTACCAGACTCCCCTGCAGAGAGACCAAGAGGGAGCTCTCCCTGAGCCTCCTCAGCTACAGCTGTCCCCTCTCCTCTCCTGTTGGAGCCAATAGCGGTCCCGCGGAGACGGAGGGCCCCACAGAAACGACCGCCTTCGCCAGATCCGTTGCTGGTTCCTCTTTCATAGGGGACGCGGTCAGACGAACCAATGGAGCCTCGTCTGAGCTATCCGATATCTCCAACACGGGAGGACAAGGATCATGACTTCTCCCCCCAAACCCTCCTTCGCCCCCGGCGCTCCTGTCGTAACCGCTCCGGTGTCCGGCGGGCTTCTTGCGGAGGTATGAGCCCTTTTCTCGGGCCTGCCGCTATCCGCGCCGCTGCTCTCCCCTGGGCGCTTTCCTCTCTTTCTCTTGGCAAGGCTCGACAGTGCCGACCTCTTGGCTGAAAGAATGAAACACGCACGATCAGATCCAAACACATTCATCAGGAAAACACACAGCGAAAAAGGTAACAGGGAGAACTCACCTTGCGGGTCCTGGGAGCTAAGCCCGGCTGCGAAAAGGGCTCCCTCCGATAACAGGTCATTGGCCGAAAACACTTGGCCATTGCGAAGGATGTCCAAATCCCTCTCCTCCTGCGCTGATAAAATTGGATGCGTTTCCGCATCCCTAACAAAGTTCCCCATTTCCGAGGGAAGTCGGAACCAATGTTCCCCTCTGCTATAACGAACCGGCTCTTCCATCCCTTGATGGAGGATGGCTTATCCACAATAACGTTGAAGGACCTCCGGGGCCCAATGTATGGCCATTCTGATTTCCTCCCAGGTATCAGATGGTAGCAGGCGCGAAAAAGGGGAAGAGTGGCGACAATCTGAATTTGGTGGCACATCGAGATGAATCCGATGATGCTCCGCCAACTGTTTGGGGCCACCATCGCCGGGCAGATGTTGTAGTGGGTCATTATCTCCTTCACCAAGGGATGGAGAGGGAAACGAAAGCCTGCCTTCAAACTGTCTTCATAAATGAAGACCCCGGACTCCAGATCTCGCGAGACCCTATCCCCAGACTCCGGTGCCCGCAGAACAACATCTGAGGGCATGCCATACCATTGGTGAATCCTTCCCAAATCCTCAGCTACAATTTCGAAACCACATCGTCGGGGCTCATCGCCATCTCGATTGAGAAAAACACCAGGCGAAACGACGAGCGTCAAGAAGGATGAAAGGCCAAACTTTTCAAAAAACAAGACGAGAGGATGCTGCGAACATGCACATATATACATATATAGTACGTCTATCGCCTTGCTTCCCCACTAAGGAAGCCGCCTTGAGAAGACGGGCGTCCCGCCCGAGGCGTTCGAAACCGCCTCGACAAACGCCCGATCGATCGGGATTCGCGACGTGGCGCATTCCCAACCGTCACTTTTGAGAGAGCCTTACCCCGAAGGCACGATGACCCTGACACATTAATTAGGGCATCATTGCACGGGCTGTCTAAACCAAAACGTCCCATCCGGAACACGCCGCTTGGACTTATACTCCCTATGCCCGAACCTACGCTTTGAACTAGGGAGTGGAGGGCATGTGTTGGGGGGTAAAATAGTCATTGCATCAATACCCGTGCGAGGAGGCTAAGACCAACCTCTTCCGTAGCTCGGCCTCTCCCGAGCTCCCATAGCTCGGATTCCCCGAGCTTTCGTAGCTCGTCTCTCCCGAGCTCCCATAGCTCAGCTCCCCGAGCTTTCGTAGCTCGTCTCTCCCAAGCTCCCATAGCTCGATTCCCCCGAGCTTTCGTAGCTCGTCTCTCCCGAGCTCCCATAGCTCAGCTTCCCTGAGCTTCCGTAGTTCGGCCTCCCCGGGCTCCTGTAGCTCGGCCTCCCCGGGCTTCCGTAGCTCGGCCTCCCTGGGCTCCTGTAGCTCGGCTCCTCGGGCTTCCGTAGCTCGGCCTCCCCGGGCTCCGGTAGCTCGGCCTTCCCGGGCTTCCGTAGCTCGGCCTTCCCGGGCTTCCGTAGCTCGGTCTCCTTGGGCTTCCGTAGCTCTGCCTTCCCGGGCTTCCGTAGCTCGGCCTTCCCGGACTTCCATAGCTCGGCCTCCCTTCCGTAGCTTCCATGACCCGGCTTCGCTGAACGACCCACGATCCAATACCCACCTCCGCGGAACCTGACGTGGGAGAGCCTCAGCCTACTGTAACGGCACCCTAGGCAGGGAATCATGCCGAGAAGTGGTCTAGAACCTATCAAGGCCACCTAAGACCTACATATCTACCAGATCTCAAGCCATCAAGGGGCTCTCCCAGCCGTCGATCCCCTAACAGACAAGATACGGATCCCAACAGCCCCCACAACGGCCTGATTCGATCCACTTCCGTATCCTAACAACATCTGAACCTTCCAGAAGGCGCTCAAGATCCAGGTGACAGTTATAAATGGAACACTCCCAGGTTCCCTCAGGTATGCATACTCGCGCGCGCTCACACCCTCACTCCTCACTCTTCCGCTCTCTCGCCGGCAGCTCGTCGGTGCTCTTGCCCTCTAGAGCTCACGGTTGGCCGCCCTCGGAGAGGTCTCCAGGAGAGATCCACCTTCCCATTATCTGGTTGATCACCGATTTTCTCTCACTGACTTGAGCGTCGGAGGGTCTTCCGCGGAGGGCCACCCCCAACGCCTTCCGCGCGAGGACTTGTGTGCAGGTCCGCCCACTGGAGATCGACTGCGCCGAGTCAAAGGACGGATCCCGGCGGCAACAATATTGATAAATATAATTTTAAGAAATAAATGTTAAATTTATTAATCTGTTTAGTAAAAAAATAAGTTATATTATTAATTTTATAAATTTTATTGAAAGTTTATATATGTTGTTTGAAGTGGAGACAAAGGTTTATCATTTGTTATGATAGAGATGAAAAAATCTTCATGGAGAATGGAGTAGGAATGAATATTATTTCTCGCGTGGGATTGGTGGGAATGGAGCTAGGGATTGAGGCCTGCAAGATGTTCCTAAGTAAAAAAGTTCTTTTGCATCACGCGCGGTACAGGCGTGTGCTGGTTGGTTGTGCTCATGTATAGTGTATGAGATGATGAAATTATTTTTGGCATGCAAGCACAATCAATTACTGCATGTAGTGCAGAAAGTTTTTTCGAACGTTCTTTCATCATGTGTGATGTACAAAATTCTTTCCTCCAAATTTGATTAATGGGGAACTCTTTTAGTTGCAAATTCGAATTTGGAAGCGGCAAAACTCCTTGATAGATCCCTTAAATCCATTGGTAGCCCTGTAAAGGTCTTGTTACTACATAAATCAATGCGGTAGTAGTTGAGGCACCAACATTGGATCTCAGTGGCCAATGTCAGCGTATCCCTTGATTTTTCCTCGTTAATTCTTCGAGGCATCGGAGGTTGGCCCTGAGAAAGAGATTCAGGTAGTATTTGATAGCCCAAAAGTTATTTTGGATAAATATATAGATAGTATTTATCTAAGGAATAATTAAGGGAATAATATCTTTTTAAAATTATAAGTCTGCCATTAAGGGATAACTTTAGTTGTTCTGTATTTCCTAGGAAATAAGTTCAGGAAATAACCCATGGTTAAACATGGTTATCTCCTATGGTTAAACTTTTTTAGATCTATCCCCTCTAGCTATAGCATTTGGGAATAAGGAGGATATCCTATCCAGAGGATATCCTCCCTTATCCTCGTATCAAATACTCCCTCAATGACCAAGAACCATTGATCTTGAAACACCCCACCCAAGGAAATATTGGGATGACACTACGCTTAATGTTGGAAAGATTGGTGGTTGAGGATAAGAGATGGAGGTAATATTGAGTTGCATTTTTAAATCATCATAGTCGACACAAACTTGTATGGGATCAATGTCTTCTTGGTTCAACCACTGTTTCAAGGGAAAGAATGCTTTTTTTCTTCTTTTTCATATGCAGAGACGCCAGAAGTATTTCATAGGGCAAAGTTCCTCACTTCTTCAGTAATTTCATGGCACTCATTCCATGTTTCCTTGCCTTCCATGAAACTGAAATGCGTTTCTTCCAAGCAATGGGGCATGAATCTAAAATTAGTTGGCCTACTTTTATTACTCGATTGTGCTCTATCTCTAGATATGCTGTTCTTTCCTATTGGTGGAACTCATTCATCAAGATTGATCCTGTGGGAAGCCACTGAGTTCCACGAAAGTAGAACTAATAAACCAGACGACAGTGCCTTGATTTATAGAATGATAGAAAGACAATAAAAAAATATCACCAAGGATTCGTGCCTCCAACAATAGAGTCCAACGTCTTTTTTCTTTTTCCCAATACTTTGAACTACATGATTTCTTAGTACCCTTGTTTTGATGACCGATATATAAATGGTGTTCCAAGATCTGAGAAGTATAAATGGGAGATTTGAACTCTCAAATATCCACCAAGTTGCAAGAAACTGGAGGAAAAACAAAAGAACGAGAAATTAGCGACGTTTAGAACACTAAAATCCAGGAAAACAACTCATTCAAGCGTGCTTTGCTCGATTGTCTCATCTTTAGCTATATATCTTTAGCTATATAGATTAACGAATGCAAGCTTAATGGGAGAAAAGAAGTATCACAATCCCAGGATGAGGGAAAAAAAAAGGAAAATCCTGTGCTCAGCTATAACGACCCCAATCGAATCTATAAATTAAACAAAATCCACTCCACTCAAGAAGTAAAGCTTACACAGTAACCAAAAGAAATATGAACGAACGAATTAATTTGAGAAGAGACATGAGAAAGCTCATTCGCGAATGTACATCAAAAACCCATCAACCCAAAACACGAGAACTTCTTATTCTTCTTCGCATATTTTTCCCCCTTGCATGGCGAGTTAGACTTGGAAGGGCCACGGCCAGTCCTTCATCTCCTCATCGTGCCGCACCTTGGCACTCCTCATGGCAGCATTGCTTCCCGAGTCCCCGTCCACATACGCGTAGTACCTCAGCACGAAAGCCAGGGTCAGGACCACCCATTCCAAGCAAAAGATGGCCACCCGAGGCCGCCCACCATCTTGAGTATCACCTCCCCGTCGTCCTCCCGCACATAGGAGCGCAGCTCCCCGAGGAAGTCTGAGGTCCTGGTGAAGACAAGCAGGGCCACGGAACCTTGAAAGATGGCCGTGAGCACGGTGGCCACCATGTGGGTGGCGTGCCACTTGGTGGAATCTGGCGAGGCGGCGCAGCCCGTGACGGCCCCGATGATGGTGAGGGCGTGGAGGAAGACGAGGAGGAGGCCGCAGGGTGAGGGGATGAGGCGGAGGGAGAGGGTGAGGAAGATGCAGCTGGAGGCAGCGCCGAGGAGGACATAGTTGCAGAGGAGGAAGACCTTGTGGGAGTGGTGGTGGGCTCCGGAGGCATCGGAGGGTGGGTAGGACGACTGTGGATTCCCCATGGGGCAATGGAAGAGAGAATTTGCTTGGAGATGCGAGAGAGAGAGAGAGAGAGAGCTTGGTGAGAGTTACTGGGGCTGAGGTCTTATTTGAAGGGCGGGACCATCTAGGCTGGTATTTGACCGTTGGAGGCGAGTGCAACGGCTAGTTCATGCTTTTTCTTTCTTTGCTCAAGTTAGCTTTCGGCGCCCGCTGGACGCCTGCTGTGACTTGGACCGTTGTTAACGGGATATTTTGACCAGGACAAGGACAAATGCCATGCAGCGCCCTCAGCCGTTCACCGCTTTTATGAGCCTCATTGCGGTCATGATTCCACATCTCTGTCGCCAAATATGCTGGATGAGTGAAGCTCTCCCAGCCAATGTTTTGAAAACTGGGCCGAACAAACATTTGGATCCTGAATCAATTGATTTGATCGAATCAATCAATTTGATCTAATCAAATAATATTATAATTAAATTTTAATTTAATAATATAAAATAATAAAATAAATATAATTTAAATAAAAAATTAAAACGATTTTTGATTCGGTCCAGTTTTCAAAACATTGCTCCCAGCCCTTAATAGAGATGTCAATGATGATGGGAACCACTCCCATAGAGATGGATTTGGTAAGTTTAGGGATGGTAACAGAAATTGAGGAAAATTTTGAAAATTTTAACTGACTCAGATGCGGATGTCCATCATGAGGTCCATCCTAG
Organism: Calamus simplicifolius; assembly: GCA_900491605.1. Lineage (NCBI taxonomy): Eukaryota > Viridiplantae > Streptophyta > Magnoliopsida > Arecales > Arecaceae > Calamus > Calamus simplicifolius. The sequence continues at coordinate 17,558 of UESW01002042.1, read as the reverse complement.
AAATCTGAATATTTTCTAAAATAATAATAAATATAAATATAAAAATTTGAATTTTTTATTATACTCTAAATATTATATTTATACTTTTAATTTTAGGTTTTTTAATAAACTTAAAATATCTATCAATTTATAATAATTTTAAACTTTAACTAATTTTTTAAAAGAGAGTTAACTAAAAGTTGATAAAATAAAAAAGGAGGAGGATAAGCCACAAGGAACGAGGGAATTATGGGTACAAGAATGAGAAAAAGTTATTCTCTATTCAGCAAGAAAGATAGAAGACAAAAATGTGATGGTATATACTTTTATCCTAAATATATTTCATTGTCATCTTTGGTTCTTACAAATTCTAATACATATGTTAGATTTTAAGACTTTCTTATTATAAATGTAACTTTAGGTTAGGAGCCAATTAATCTTGATAGAAGTGCATTGAGAGGTGGTTGTCCTAACCTCAATGTGAATGCTACTAGAGGTAAGGGTTGTTAAACCCTTTATTAATCTTAAAAAGAATATATAATTAACTTAGAGATCAAATATTCGGTTGATTAATGTGATTTGATGATTATATTAATTTACACTATACAAAAATAAATTTTTAAAAATAGTTATAATTGTATGTGTATATGTATGTATGTATCTATATATGTATAATATTTCTTTGGCATTCTCATTTTTTTCAGCTTCTTATAAGCGTCCAACATCTTACTTCTTTTGGATTTCTTATAATAAATGTGCCTAGCAACTTTTCTATTATTAATGAAAATGTTAGATGACACAAATAAATAATAAATTAGGGTTTAACATAGATGAGCCTAGTTTATAAGCTTGATATTATTCAAGCTAAGCCAGAAGCTAATCCAACACAATGGGACCATCCTCAATGAAACTCAAAATTATGGTGCATGCAATATTATGCACAAAACCTTTAATTGATGACTTAATTAAGCTGTTACATTTTTAGTATAATAATATACCCCTAATATAATTAATATTTTCTATAATTTTATTTTAAGATGAAATATTAATTGCTCGAATCAATGCGGGAATCAAACTTTGTTGAGGGGTAAAATCGTCATTGCATTGTTGACCGCTTACATCGAGCTATGCCTCGGCGCTCTCATTCAAGCCAGCTTCAACATAGCTCGGCCAACATAGCTCGGCTAGCTTCAGCATAACTCGGCCAGCCTCAGCCTTGCCAGCTTCAGCATGCTCGACCAACATAGCTTGGCAAACATAGCTCGGTCAGCCTCAGCCTCGGCTAGCTTCAGCATAGCTCGGCCAACATAGCTCGGCCAGCCTCAGCCTCGGTCAGCTTCAGCATAGCTCGGCCAACATAGCTCGGCCAGCCTCAACATAGCTCGGCCACATATAACTCGGCCAAATAGCTCGGCCAGCCTCAGCCTCGGCCAACATACCTCGGCCTCCTCAACCACGCTATGCTCTTGCATCAAGGCATTTATGGCCTTATAAAGGCCACGTGCATCCACCTGCTTTAAGGCATTTAATGCCTTTTTTTCCTTTCATGAATTTAAGGCATTTATGGCTGCCACGTTGGCCCCTTGGCACCTACCTCTGCGGAACCATAATGACCGAACCACAGTGTTCAAAATACCTCTGCAGAATTCGGCGCGTAAGAATTCGAATCAACCATAATTGAATAAGATTCCAGGCGGCGAATCATGCCCAGAGGTGGCCTAGGACCCACAAGAGTGGCCTAGGTCCATGTGATCATTAAACCTCATGGCATCAACTAGCTCTCCCAGCCGTTGATTCTTTAACTGACAAGATACGGATCCCGCTGGCATCATAACAAACTCGATTCGGATCTCAATGGCTTTCAGACCACGATGCCTCCAAGCAGTCAGGTGACCCTCTATAAATACAACCGTCTTCCTGCTTCTAAGGTACGCGCCATCCTGCGCACTTGCTCACTGGCACACTCTCCCTCTCCCTCTGCTCACCCCTTTCTGCCATTAGCGCTCTGCTCAGAGCCCTCGAGAGGCCACCCTGGAGAGACTCTTCAGCGAGAGCCTTCTCCCCATTTTTGTTGATTGCCGATCTCCACTGACTTGAGTGTCGGAGGGTCTTCCGCATAGGACCACCCCCAATGCCTCTCGCGTGAGGACTATTTTGTAGGTCCACCCAGGGGAGCACCCATGCTGTAGCCCGATCGCGCCCGAGTCGGAGGACGGATTTCAGCAGCAACAAATTGGCGCTAGAGGAAGGGTCCTCAAGTCCCATAAACTTGTGATCCAGGAGATAAGGGTCTCGATCTTGAAGAGAATCCCTCCAATGGCCAATCAAAGAAAGGCTACCTTTGAAGCCCGGGATTAGGTCGCCTCCCAAAGACCTGATCCGGTGAGCAGTGTGGCATCGCCACCACCACCAGTTAAGACTCCATCGCCACCAGCGGCCCTAGTGACCCAGGACTAGTTTGTCACACTGGTCCAGCAGGTCCAAGCATTGACCCATTTGATTCAGGGACGCCATGAAGCTCCCCGTCCAGCTGCTCCTGTTCTGCATCTTCCTGAGGGAGCCGCGGACCCCCCTCGTCGTCCTAAGGGAGCTAGGCCAGCCCTGCAAGTGGTATGCAGCAAGGATTTCCTAGATCTTTTAAATCCTCGGCCGGGCCGAGCGATCTCCGTACCTTGGCAGCGCCAAGTAAAATATAATGTTGAAGGCTCGGCAACACCGAGTAATTTATTATTTGGAAGCCTTAGTTACAACCGAGTAGCATCTTGGGAAGGCTCGCAATACCGAGCAATTTATTATTTGAAGCTTGGCAACACCAAGTAATTTATTATTTGAAAGCCTCGGTTACAACCGAGTAGCATCTTGGGAATGCTCGGCAACACCGAGTAAATTAATATTTGGAAGCTTCGGTTACAACCGAGTAACATCTTGGAAGGCTCGGCAACACCGAGTAATTTATTATTTGAGTAGCATCTTGGGAAGGCTCGGCAACACCGAGTAAATTAATATTTGGAAGCCTCGCAAACCGAGTAGCATCTTGGGAAGGCTCGGCAACAACCGAGCAATAAATATAATATTGAAGGCTAAGAAACAACCGAGTAATAAATTTCTTGAAGGCTCGGCAACAACCGAGTAATATATTCCTGAAGACTCGGCAACATCGAGTAATAAATTTCCTGAAAAAAGTATGCCTTTACTAAACTCATTCTTGTTCATTGAATTAAATTTAGCTTTTGAAGGCCTGCAAAATTCTTATAACTCTCCTTGAAAGCTACAATGAGAAGCAGGTCATATAATCCTCAGCTGGGCCGAGCGATCTCCGTACCTTGGTAGCGCCAAGTAAAATATAATGTTGAAGGCTCGACAATACCGAGTAATTTATTATTTGAAGGCTCGGCAACATCGAGTAATTTATTATTTGGAAGCCTCGGTTACAACCGAGTAGCATCTTGGGAAGGCTCGGCAACACCGAGTATTTATTATATGAAGGCTCGGCAACACCGAGTAATTTATTATTTGGAAGCCTCGGTTACAACCGAGTAGCATCTTGGGAAGGCTCGGCAACACCGAGTAATATATTATTTGAAGGCTCGGCAATACCGAGTAATTTATTATTTGAAGCCTCAGCTACAACCGAGTAGCATCTTAGGAAGGCTTGGCAGCACCGAGTGACTTATTATTGGAAGCCTCGACCAGAGCCGAAGTGCGTATCAAAAGCCTCGGCCAGAGCCGGAGTGCATCTCTTATTATCCAAAGCCCTGGCCAGCGCCGAAGTGCGTATCAAAAGCCTCAGCCAGAGCCGGAGTGCATCTCTTACTATCAAAAGCTCCGGCCAGAGCTGGAGTGCATCTCTTATTATCCAAAGCCCCGGCCAGCACCGAAGTGCATATCGAAAGCCTCGGCCAGAGCCGGAGTGCATCTCTTATTATCAAAAGCTCCGACAGAGCCAAAGTGCGTATCTAAAGCCTCGGTCAGAGCCGGAGTGCATCTCTTATTATCCAAAGCCCCGGCCAGAGCCAAAGTACGTATCAAAAGCTTCGGCCAGAGCCGGAGTGCATCTCTTATTATCAAAAGCCTCGGCCAGAGCCGGAGTGCATCTCTTATTATCCAAAGCCCCGGCCAGTGCCGAAGTGCGTATCAAAAGCCCCGGCCAGAGCCAAAGTGCGTATCAAAATCCTCGATCAGAGCCGGAGTGCATCTCTTATTATCCAAAGCTCCGGCCAGAGCCGAAGTGCGTATCAAAAGCCTCGGCCAGAGCCGGAGTGCATCTCTTATTATTCAAAGCCCCGACCAGAGCCGAAGTGCGTATCAAAAGATTCGGCTATAGCAGGAGTGCATCTCTTATTATCCAAAGCCCCGGCCAGCGCCGAAGTGCGTATTAAAAGCCTCGGCCAGAGCCGGAGTGCATCTCTGATTATCAAAAGCCCTGGCCAGAGCCAAAGTACGTATTGAAAGCCTCGGCCAAAGCTGTAGTGCATCTCTTATTATCAAAAGCCCCGGCCGAGCCGAAGTGCGTATCAAAAGCCTCAGCCATAGCCGGAGTGCATCTCTTATTATCCAAAGCCCCGACCCGAAGTGCGTATCAAAAGCCTCGGCCAGAGCTGGAGTGCATCTCTTATTATCTAAAGCCCCGGCCAGAGCCGAAGTGCGTATCAAAAGCCTTGGCCAGAGCCGGAGTGCATCTCTTATTATCCATAGCCCTGGCCAACGCCGAAGTGCGTATCAAAAGCCTCGGCCAGAGCCGGAGTGCATCTCTTATTATCCAAAGCCTCGGCCAGCGCCGAAGTGCATATCAAAAGCCTCAGCAAGAGCCGGAGTGCATATCTTACTATCAAAAGCCCCAGCCAGCACCGAAGTGCGTATCGAAAGCCTCGGCCAGAGCTGGAGTGCATCTCTTATTATCAAAAGCCCCGGCCAGAGCCGAAGTGCGTATCAAAAGCCTCGGCCAGAGCCGGAGTGCATCTCTTATTATCCAAAGCCCCGGCCAGAGCCGAAGTGCGTATCAAAAGCCTCGGCCAGAGCTGGAGTGCATCTCTTATTATCCAAAGCCCCGGCCAGCACCAAAGTGCATATCAAAAGCCTCGGCTAGAGCCGGAGTGCATCTCTTATTATCAAAAGCCCCGGCCAGAGCCAAAGTGCATATCAAAAGCCTCGGCTAGAGCCGGAGTGCTTGTCTTATTATCAAAAGCCTCGGCCAGAGCCGGAGTGCATCTCTTATTATCCAAAGCCCCGGCCAGCACCGAAGTGCGTATCAAAAGCCCTGGCTAGAGCCGAAGTGTGTACCAAAAGCCTCGGCCAGAGATGGAGTGCATCTCTTATTATCCAAAGCCCGGCTAGAGCCAAAGTGCATATCAAAAGCCTCGGCCAGAGCCGGAGTGCATCTCTTATTATCCAAAGCCCCGGCCAGAGCCGAAGTGCATATCAAAAGACTCGGCCAGAGCCGGAGTGCATCTCTTATTATCCAAAGCCCCGGCCAGCACCGAAGTGCGTATCAAAAGCCTTGGCCAGAGCCGGAGTGCATCTCTTATTATCAAAAGCCCCGGCCAGAGCCAAAGTGCGTATCGAAAGCCTCGGCCAGAGCCAGAGTGCATCTCTTATTATCAAAAGCCTCAGCCAGAGCCAAAGTGCGTATCAAAAGCCTTGGCTAGGGCTGTAAATGAGCCGGACCGAGCCGAATAATGACAAGCTCAAGCTTGGTTCATTAGTTTTTTAGTAGGCTCGAGCTCGGCTCGAATTCGGTTCGAGCTTTGATAATGAAGCTCGAGCTCGGTTCGAACTAAATTTATCAAGCTCGCAAGCGGCTCTAGCTCGATTCGTTAATTACTCATTTAGCATGTTTGACGAGCTTTATTCGAGCTCGAGCTCATTAAGCCTGTAATCGAGCTCGTTAAGCATACTTTAGTTTCAAAAGTTAACCTGTAGAAACTAATGCATTCACTCAAAAGTATAACTAATGATACATAAATAACAACTAGTATATAACAAAAAACACCATAACAACTTAGTCCATGAACTATAAGAAGCACACCATAATAAATCAGTACTAGAAATGGCAACAAGTCCATTACAAGATGAAAATGACAAGAGTTACAAGAGTCAAACACAATACAATTTTCCTCATAACAAATTAGTACAAGAAATGACAAGAAGTCCACTGCAAGATAAAAATTATAAAAGCTAAAAGGGCCAAAGACAATACAGTCTTCCTCTTCATCTTCCTCAACTCTGCTCTCTCTTTTTCATGCCATGAAAATAAATATTTAGGAAGCAAGTCAGTGCATAAACCATGATCTGCCCTGCAAAACCAAACACAACACACCAATTGAGCAACAATGAAGGCTTAATAATCAAGCATAAAATTCAGATTTCTAGAATAACCAATATTACCAGTCCATGATAAGAACTAGAAGTACAACTCTTCAATCACAATTAAGTCAGCTGAATATACTGAATCTCTTCCTTTTCCTTTTACATGCACATAATAATATCACAATATTAAATGCATGCAGGATAGCAAGAAAACCATGCATTCAAATGAACACAATTAAATGAGCAGCAAAGTTAATATACTCACTTTTGCTTTTCTTTTGATCCCATAATGAGCACGCAGCCAATCTTGTGCACAAAGTAAAATTTGGACTGTTTCTGTTCCCAAAGAGGCACGATATGGATTAATGACCCTACCGCCAGCACTAAAAGCTGATTCGGAAGCCATTATGGTTATTGGAATTGATAGCACATCACAAGCCATCTTTGACAAAATCCTAAACTTCAAATTGTTCATCTTCCACCATACCAATGCATCAAAATCACTATCATCTTGACAAAGAACAACTCCTTTCTCCAAGTACACATCTAATTCTGACTTCACTTGCTCGACTGTATCAACATTTTTAATATAGTTAGAAAATTATGCCCTTACTTTTCCTTTTCCTTTTCTAAGAACATTACTTGTACAACTAGAACTTTCTTTTTGAGTTTCACCTTGAACATCTTTTTCAACAAGATTAGCTTTGTGATCCTCAACATACTCGTTGTACAATATCCGTAATATCTCACGAACTGTGGTGATGTGCTTGGCAGCCTCAACTATAGAGTAAATCTTTGGAAAACACCATTCAATCAATTTCATCTTGTTTCTTGGATCTAAAACTACTGCTATAGAGATTAACAAGTTGCAGTCACCCCAATATTTATCAAATTTCACCTTCATCTTGTTAATCATGCCTACCATGTAAGCACCCTCACCCACATTTGCTTCATTTAACAACTTTTTTATGTTATAAAGTTCAGTGAGAAACAAGTTTGAAGTTGGATATTCACTACCTGAAATGAGGTGGGTCACTTCATTAAATTCTTCAAGAAATGAACAAACAACTTCAACCTTCTTCCAATCCTCCACACTTAGTAAAAAATTATAATTAGTATCCCTTTGTTGATACCTTGGAAAGACATCTTTAAACTCTAAGGCAGCTTATAACATCATGTATGTTGCATTCCACCTCGTACAACAATCCAACATAAGCTTCTTTGAAGATAGTTTCAGCTGCTTTGCAATTTCACTAAATGTATTAATCCGGCCCTCCGAAGTAGCTATATACTTCACGCTTTCACGCACATTGTAAATCATACCTTCAATCTCGGATAACCCATCTTGCACTAATAAATTCAAGATGTGCGCGCAGCATCTTACATGAAATAATTTTCCATCAAGCGGAAGATTCCTTTTGTAAGAGAGGTTTTCCTTTAATGTCCGAACAACCACATCATTGTATCCAGCATTATCAACTGTTTCTGACCATACTTTAGTTTCAATTTCCCACTCAATCAAACACTTGTTTAGCACATCAGAAATGATAACACCGGTATGGGGTGGAGGAACATCACAAAAATTCAGATTTCGCTTTTGCAAATGCCCACTGGAGTCCACATAATGACAAGTGACAACCATATACGAAATCTTTTGATCTGATTTCCACAAGTCTATAGTCACACTGACCCTGTCCACATCCTTTAATGCTGCCATCACTTTTTTCTTCTCCATTTCATAATTGGTTACACAGTCTTTCTTTGCAGTAGCATGACTAATTCTCTGATAATATGGAGTAGCTGTCTTCATCAACAAATTAAATAACTCATATTCTACAAACAAAAATGGCAGCTCATGAACAATAATCATATGGAAAAGGATTTCTCTGATCTTCGCATGATCATACTTAAAATTTTGCACAACATTCACAGTTTTTGACTCCGCTAAAATTGTGGTGACACTAATATTTTTCTGCCCTTTCTCATCTATTTTCTTCCTCATACATCCCTTGAGGTGCCTAAGAAAATGCGTTGTAGCACCGGTCTTGTTCATTGTCAATCGATGTTTACAATGAATACACTTAGCTTTCACTGTCCCATCTGGAAGAGTAACCTCTTTAAAGTTAGTCCATGCTTTGGATGTACGCTTTCTTTTCTTTGGAGCATATGGATTACCCTCTTCTTCATCAATGGTGTCAGGTTGATTCACATCCTTGCTTTGATTTGCTTCAGCAGTATCATTTGCACTTGGTTGAACTTCTCCCAAAATAGGACTTGTGGCAGAATCCTGAGTTGATATGTTTATTGCTGACATTTTGTTGTTCCCTTTTAGCTAACAAAACCTGAAGAAAAATGAAAACCATGTAAATACATAATAGTTTTAGTATTTAGGTAAAACAACAACAATAGGAATCAAAACAATTAATCCAAATCCCATATTGTGGAATACAAGCATTCTGAAACCTTCAGGTTATATTTTCTGCCTTATTAAAAATGATAAAGTAAATTTGGGTCATGGGTCAACTGGTTCGACCGGATAAACCGGTTTGATCGAACCGGATGACGTCATAATTAATTTTTAATTTAATAATATAAAAATAATAAAATATAAATATTAAACTATAAAAAAATTGTTTGTTGCTGTCCATGAAGAGAGCTGAATGACAAAATAAACTCTCATGCCTAATTGAAAAACAATGGACATCTAATGGTTGATGGACAGAGTGGTTGGAAAATATGATAATGGAAGGGGCATGGGATTTAATCAACTAAAAAAAGAAATTCAGATATGTTTTTAACAACACCTGAATAATTTATACAATTATAAGTAAAGAAATATAGTTGCTAGCCACATAAACAATTTAGTCATAATGGTTGAAGTTATCAATTTCATTGGAAAATACATTAAGATTTTATACAAAGGAGATGACTGTGATATTACTGATCATTGAGGGCAATGCATCATGCTATGTGAATAAGTTGAGAGCAATATCTACATACCAACATAATTTCATTAAATAATAACTAATGAAAGTAGAGAGAAGCAAATAAACAGAAAAAGAAAACAAGATCATTTATTATTTTAAAATTGTACTAGTTATTTTAAGTTAAGACTTCTCATTGAATATTAAAAAATAGATTTCTTTCCGTTTTCCTATTCCATCACAATCTTTAACCAGAGAAACCACTCGTCTGCTACCAGAAGACAAAAAAAAAGTAAAAGAAACCAATAGATGAAGGCTTCAGAGAAGAGAGAGCATAAAAAGAACAAGGAAGAAGACGAAGTACAAAGTTGGGCAGAAAAAAAAAAAAAAGTTAAAAGCAATCAAAAGACAGAAGAGGAAAAAGCATTGGGATAAAAAAATCAAAAAAAAGAAGGAAGCATACCCGAGAGGAGAGGCAGAGGTAACGGCGAGGATGGGAACGAAGGAAGACAAAGGGGCAGACTGTGAGGTAACGGAGAGGATGGGAATGAAGGAAGACAAAGGGGCAGACTATTTAAAAACCGTAAAAAATCTAACTCTAACTTTATTTTTTAAACCTAGAAGTCTAAAAACTGGGGTTGAACCGGTTCTTCAAAACTCGGCCGGTTTAATGGTATTATTATTAAGTTAATAGTTATAATATATAACCGAGCCTTAAACGAACATGTTCGCGAGCCTCTATACGAACATGTTCGCGAGCTAACAAATCAACCTTTATTAAGCTCAAGCTCGGCTCGTTAATTTTTTCGAGCTCGAAATTGAGCTCGAGCTCGGCTCATTTACCTTCATGAATGATTCCGAACGAGCGTTTTTCCAAACTGAGACCCGAATAGCTTGTGAGCGGCTTGGTTCGTTTACAGCCCTAGCCTCGGCCAGAGCCGGAGTGCATCTCTTATTATCCAAAGCTCCGGCTAGCGCGAAAGTGCGTATCAAAAGCCTCGGCCAGAGCTGGAGTGCATCTCTTATTATCAAAAAGCCCTAGCCAGAGCTGAAGTGCGTATCAAAAGCCTCGGCCAGAGCCGGAGTGCATCTCTTATTATCCAAAGCCCCGGCCAAAGCCGAAGTGCATATCAAAAGCCTCGGTCAGAGCCGGAGTGCATCTCTTATTATCCAAAGCCCCGGCCAGAGCCGAAGTGCGTATCAAAAGCCTCAGCCAGAGCCGGAGTGCATCTCTTATTATCCAAAGCCCTGGCCAATGCCGAAGTGCGTATCAAAGCCTCGGCCAGAGCCGGAGTGCAGCTCTTACTATCAAAAGCTCCGGCCAGAGCTGAAGTGCGTATCAAAAGCCTCAGCCAGAGCCGGAGTGCATCTCTTACTATCAAAAGCCCTGGCCAGAGCCGAAGTGCATATCAAAGCCTCGGCCAGAGCTGGAGTGCATCTCTTATTATCTAAAGCCCCGACCAGTGCCGAAGTGCGTATCGAAAGCCTCGGCCAGAGCCAGAGTGCATCTCTTATTATCAAAAGCCCCAGCCAGAGCCAAAGTGCATATCAAAAGCCTCGGCCAGAGCCGGAGTGCATCTCTTATTATCAAAAGCTCCGGCCAGAGCCAAAGTGCGTATCAAAAGCCTCAGCCAGAGCCGGAGTGCATCTCTTATTATCCAAAGCCCCGACCAGAGCTGAAGTGCGTATCAAAAGCCTCGGCCAGAACCGGAGTGCATCTCTTATTATCCAAAGCACCGGCCTGCACGAAGTGCGTATCAAAAGCCTCGGTCAGAGCTGAAGTGCATCTCTTATTATCAAAAGCCCCGGCCAGAGCCGAAGTGCGTATCGAAAGCCTCGGCCAGAGCCGGAGTGTATCTCTTATTATCGAAAGCCTCGACCAGAGCCGAAGTGCATCTCTTATTATCCAAATCCCCGGCCAGAGCCGAAGTGCGTATCAAAAGCCTCAGCCAGAGCCGGAGTGCATCTCTTATTATCCAAAGCCCCGGCCAGCGCTGAAGTGCGTATCAAAAGCCTCGGCCAGAGCCGGAGTGCATCTCTTATTATCAAAAGCCCTGGCAGAGCCGAAGTGCGTATCAAAAGCCTCGACCAGAGCCGGAGTGCATCTCTTATTATCAAAAGCCTTGGCCAGAGCCGGAGTGCATCTCTTATTATCCAAAGCCTCGCCAGAGCCGGAGTGCATCTCTTATTATCCAAAGCCCCGGCCAGCACCGAAGTGCGTATCAAAAGCCTCAGCCAGAGCCGGAGTGCATCTCTTACTATCAAAAGCCTCGGCCAATCCGAGTGATACAGCACTAAAGCTTCGTCCCAGCAGGATAATTTCTTGGACACTCTAGCTCAACTAAGTGCCTTATTTTACTTCAGCAAGAGGGCCGCCCAGGCCTTTCTCTAACCTACACAGAGATAAACACTTCCTCTACATAGGATCGAATGACATGTTCCCTAATTAAGATTGCTCCAGAATTTTACTCCCTATATCCGAAGTTACACTTCGGACTAGGAAGTGGGGGGCATGTGTTGAGGGATAAAATCATCATTGCATTGTTGACCGCTCATATTGGCGATGGGATTGCGCCCAATCCAAATGCCCTGCTTGCCAGCTGCGCGACATCTAGCAACAAGTGTCTCCTCATAATGAAGAAAGAGAACAAGAGGGAAAAGGGCAACATTATATGCGTGGGTTCTCCAAGGGCTACCTCATCAATATCCGGAAGTCAAGTCAATAGGCTGGACAATTTTAATGGTGCAGAAACGGTCATAATGACTTGGCCAGCATTTAATGGAATAAAAAGAAAGGAGAAAGCATGCCTAGGCACTCAAGCCCCACTTCATTTAGGCCGAGCCAGCGCTCTCATTCAAGCCAGCTTCAACATAGCTCGGCCAGCCTCAGCGCTAGCTTCAGCATAGCTCGGCCAGCATAGCTCGGCCAACATAGCTCGGCCAGCTTCAGCATAGCTCGGCCAGCTTCAGCATAGCTCGGCCAACATAGCTCGGCCAGCCTCAGCCTCAACCAGCTTCAGCATAGCTCGGCCAATATAGCTCGGCCAGCCTCAGCCTCAGTCTCAGCCTCGGCCAACATACCTCGGCCTCCGCAACCACGCTATGTCTCTTGCATCAAGGCATTTATGGCCTCATAAAGGCCACATGCATCCACCTGCTTTAAGGCATTTAATACCTTTTTCCTTCTATACATTAAGGCATTTATGGCTACCACGTTGGTCCCTTGGCACCTACATCTGCGGAACCATGATGACCGAACCACAGCGTTCAAAATACCTCTGCGGAATCCGGCGTGTAAGAATTCGAATCAACCATAACTGAATAAGATTCCAAGCGGCGAATCATGCCCAGAGGTGGCCTAGGACCCGCAAGAGTGGCCTAGGTCCATGTGATCATTAAACCTCATGGTATCAACTAGCTCTCCCAACCGTCGATCCTCTAACTGACAAGATACGGATCCCGCCGGCATCATAACAAACTCGATTCGGATCTCAACGGCTTTCAGACCACGATACCTCTAAGCAGTCAGGTGACCCTCTATAAATACAACCGTCTTCCTACTTCTAAGGTATGCGCCATCCTGTGCACTGCTTACTGGCACTCTTTCTCTCCCTCTGCTCACCCCTTTCCGTTATTAGCGCTCTGCTCAGAGCCCTCAAGAGGCCACCCTGGAGAAACTCTTCAGCGAGAGCCTTCTTCCCATTTTTGTTGATTGTCGATCTCCACTGACTTGAACGTCGGAGGATCTTCCATAGAGGGCCACCCCCAACGTCTCTCGCATGAGGACTGTTTTGTAGGTCCACTCAGGGGAGAGCCCACGCTGCAGCCCGATCGTGTCCGAGTCGAAAGATAAATTTCAGCAGCAAAAACTTAATTCTGAATAATTTCAACTTGTTTTGAATCACCAAGTTGATCAACCACTCAGTGTCTTTCTATGCCATGTAAAAGTATCGTGGCATGATGAACTTAATGGTAAATTTTGTAAGATATCTTGATTCATTTTATCCATAATTTTTCCTAACGACAAAATCAGCCTACTTGATTATACTAAATTAAAAACCATCAAATAATGAGAACAAAGATAGAGGCCCCCTATTAATTTGTCCACAACCTTATCTATTATATGATTCACGGAGCTTAGGGACCATTAAATAATCAAATATATATCTAGGACCGTTCATTAGTTTTTCACCTTTTTTTTTTTTTTTGTCATGTAAAGAATCTTATGCTAAAATATATTTTGGGTCCTCAGATTTTCAATAATCATAGCTTAATCCTTCTCGTTATAAGAATATCATATTTTCCAATGCCTAGTCTGATAGTTGAAATCGATAGGGCAGTTGACGTGCTACCTCTAAGATTTTTTTCTATTAGCTTTTTTATCATTTTTTACCAGCCTTATCTAATGGACGATAAGAATGCATATTTTTAAAACAGGGAGGATTAGACTGTTATAACTAAAGGGTTGAGGATCAAAATGAATTCGAGCGAAAGTTTGAGGACAACTTGTATATTTTCAACTACAGTATCGTACTCTTATTTATTGACTATAATTAAAGTCTCAATCTTGCCATCGCCATTGTGTTATATTAGTCAAGTTGTGAACCAACAACCGATGCTGTCCTGGATGCTCCCGGTGCGCCCCTCTATTCCGTTATTCCCAAAATGTCCCTGGACTCAGAGCCGGCCCCGGCTCCCGGCCACCGGGATTGGTTCTTCCCCTCCGCCCCCTTCGTCCACACCGCCCCCTCCGCCCGAACCTTAAAGCCTAGAAAGCCCTCCGTCTTCCCCTCCACCGCGAGGGTGTCCAAGCCCTTCCTCCACGAGGCCAGGTCGCAGCGCTCGGCTCCAGGCTCCAGCTTCTCCTCCTCCGCCGGCGGCACAACCACCACCGCCTCTTCGCCGCCGCTGCTGCCATCATCGATCCACCAGAGGGACCCCAGGTACGCCGGGGTCCGCGGGAAGGTCTGCTTTGATGTGCCGGGACCCGATAAAACGGCGACAGCAGACGGTCACCAGGCCGTCCCGGAGGAGAACCCGGCGGCTAGGACGTGCGCCGGGGTCTTCTCCGACGGCAGGGTCAGGATTCGATGGGCCACGGTGGTTTCCGTGGCGGTTAGTCTGAAGAAATCTCTTTCGGATTAATCTTTTTAGCCATGCAAATCTCTCTGTTTTCGGGTCAACCCTTATCAATTGATTTAGTATATTTTAGTTTTTTTTTCTTTGATTAATTTGGTCTTATAGAGTGGATAAATTGATCGTGCGGTTGGATTTCTTCGGACATTGGGGATTTCATTTTTCCCTATTGAGCCGGTTTTAGTTTAAAACTGAATGGAAGTTCTGAAGAAAACTGGATAGCTTCAATAGGGAACAGCTCAAAAATCATCATTAAAACAACCAAGAGGGCACATAACCATGTTTGAACAAACAATGTATTTTAGGTACTTAGCACATGAATGATTGGGTAAGAAACTGGTAGGCTGCTAGTAATGTGAGAAGCTTACATGCTATGACGACTTTAATTTCTAGTCTCTGGTCCCATGTGGAATGACTATTTTGTGTAATTACTTTACAGATAAAGTCTTGTATACACCTAAATGCACACAAGGTTACACATAATATTCGTTGCAGTGATACTCGGAAGTCTGTGTTCGAATTTATCATTCTTTTTCTGAATTTTTATTTTTATTTATGATTCTAATTTAAATCATATTGATTTTGATCCTCCTTTTGAATGGATACTAAATACACTTATTTTCCTTGTGAATAGACAACTGGGATTTCACTGTTGTCTATTCATGGTTTAAGGACGCACAAAAGGCTAAAAGATTTTTTTTTTAAACAAAGATTCCCTTTTTTTTTCTTCTTTGAAGGACATGCATGATGAAACTTTATTAAGTACTCATTCCCTCAAGTCTGCAATATGCTAAAGTTATTATTTAGTTTTCTATAGGTGTAGCAATTCATGTTGCTATATCGTGTTCATGTCATGTCGTGTTCATGTCATGTCAAAAATCTTAGCATGAGCATGACTTGATTATTAAACATGTAACATGACATGGCACACATAATCCATTTAATAAATAGATCAGGTAGGATTGACACGATAACATGACTTGCTTAATAGCTTGCTTAACATGAATAAATATGACCCGCATAATGGCCCACTTAACATGAATAGGAATGGCCCATTTAATAGGACCTAATTTAAAGTTTTTTTATTAACATGGCTGATTAAGCCACGTTAAGATTAACGGACGTAGTTGACTAACAGAACTGAAAACAAACGATAATAGTCATTCGCCTGGTGTTGATATGTCACCTCCGAGACGGCACCGACGCCAATATCGGCCCCCAGCACCGACTCCAGCGTCGGCCTCGGCACCGACTCCAGCGGCCACCACACCTACTGACTGCGGTGCCATACCCGACAAGACCTGGCCTATCAACCGTCTGTGGCACCGCACCTGACAAAACTTAGCCCACTAACCAGCTGCAGCCGCTTGTAGCCACCCATATCAGACAAAGAAATGGCCTGCCAGTCCTGACAGGCCACGAGACGGACACGTCCTATTGCTGTTGGCCTCACCGCTCATCCCATACCAGACAATGACATCCTAGAATTAACAACTATCCAAAAAGGAGTAGAAGGGACCCTCGATCAGGTATAAGAACCTTCGCTTATAATGAGGGAGGGGACTCCAAGCTTCTATCAAATTCCCTAAACATTCATCTCTGTTTTCCTAGATTATTTACTTGAGCATCGGAGGGTCCCACTGGAATCTTCGGTTCTTGAGACTTTTTGCAGGTTTCCGAACGAGGAAAGCTCGTCGGAAGATCCCAAGCTCGCCGGAGAGGGTGATCGGATGCTCACGGACGTTCGAGGAGGATGATTTGGCAACAATAGATTGGCGCGCCAGGAAAGGGGAGTGAAAAAAAAGACCTATGACGGCTAGTTGTAGATCTCCATCCCCTCCAAGAAAGCGATGGTGGTGACACGTGCTCAAGAAGCTTCCACCAACTATGTTGGGGGGCATCCTCAACAAACCGAGCAGTAAGAAGTTAACCTTCCTGCTTCATCCTCATCACTACCCTTGGCTACTCAACCTAACTAGCTCGCCACCCTCACCCAATAAGTCCAGACGTTGGTAGCTGTTGTCCACGAGTTGCAGAAACAATACTCTGTAGCCATACAACAACAATCTCGGCCTTATTCACCCCATGTAGCGTACGCCCAGGCCAACCAGCAATCCACCCATGGGAGACTCCCCCCACCGCTGCGCTTCATCAAAACCTCATCGTCGAGAGGTCTCAAAAGGCTATGATCTCCCGCCCACCGTTCTAACAGTCCCCTTAGGCGGTGGCACAGGAAGGAGCCTGAGCGGCTTAACGAATATAACTAGCGATTAAAAGAGCTCAGTCGCAGAATCACCAATCAACCAGAGGCGGACTACGACAGCTGTCCCCCTTTGACTTGCCACATTATGGAGGAGCCGGTCCCTCTTCGGTTTCGCCTTTCCTAGTTGGATTCCTACGACGGCACTACCGATCCACCGAACCACCTGGAAAGCTACAAAGTGCTCATGCAAGTCCAAAAGGCGACTAACGCCCTTCTCTGCATCGCTTTTCCAGTCACCCTTCGGAAGGCTGCATGCACCTGGTATTTCTTATTTACCACCGTGCAGCGTTGACTCCTTCCGGCAGTTGGAGAGGGCCTTTTTGGCATATTTTGACGCTTGCTAGAAGATTCCTAGAGTAGCCGACAGTTTATTCTCCGTCCGGCAGAAGGATGGAGAGTCACTCAAAGACTTCGCGGCTCGTTTTAAGGTAGCCGCCCTCGAGGTCTATCACCTCGATGACTTTATGGCCACCTTGGTCATGAAGCGAGGGCTCCACCTTTCATCTACTCCCTCGACAAAAAGCCTCCCGATTCCTATATCAAGATCCTAAGTCGTGCGCAGAAGTACATATGCATCGAAGAAGTCGATTCTACCCGGAGAGAGGCCGACGAGAGCTCCAACAAGAGGTAGGTCCGCACGAAGCTAAGCAGACCTCGCCCCAAGAAGCCCGAGCCTCCACGACGATCGGATAATTGACACCGGAGCTTCGCCCCTAAGGAGAAGCATCTCATCCCTCTCCTCGCCCCCATAATCCACATCTTCATGGAGATCGAGGGCGAACCATACCTTCAGCGCCCCGCTCCTCTTAAGCCAGGAGTCGCCCGCAACAAGAGCCTCTACTGTCGTTTTTACCGGGACCATGGCTATGACACGGAGGATTGTCATCACCTGAAGTGGGCAATCGAGGAGCTCATCCAACGAGGTTACCTTGAGAAGTTCATTCAGAGGG